>JZKD02S0336805.1:0-11728 GCA_000966675.3 Picea glauca | reverse complement strand
ATGCATACACATAAAGTATTTGAACACCATGAATCTGAATCAAAGCTTCATATATTAATCTCAGAACTTCTGTACATGGGTTCTTCTACATAGTTTTCTGCTTCTTCTTCTCTCTGTGCTCTATGCTCTTCTTTCATTCTAAAAATGTTACAATGATACAAGTGAGGGTGTCTATATCCCATTTCCCTCCTACTCTCTAAACTGTCAAATCTAGGAATTTAAAGCTACCTACTTACATTAACTAACATAAATGCCTTCACCTACTACAGACGAGAGCGGGACGCTCAAGGCCTATTTACAATATGGAAGTACGCCCTTTCTTAATTATTTCATTTATGTTTTGCGTATCAAACTTCAAAACATTTCAAACAATTCATCACATGCCAAAATGCGTTGGCGTTTGTCCCACACTCGCTTGTTGTTGGCAATGCTCCTGCATCATATTCTCATGGGGGGTGATACTCTGGTAACGATAGCATAAGAGGGAAGAGTGGAACTCTATAATGGAAGTTTTGATAATGTTTTACATGTTCCAAATCTTTTTATAATCTTCTCTTAGTTTATCAGATCACTCAAATAGGTAAAAAGGTTGAATTTACATCAGATTCAATTTCTGTACTTGACATGCATGACAATTACATTATTGCAATTAGTGAGGTAGATAACAAATCAAGGTTGTATAAATTCACTAATTTTGTTGACCATGACTCCTCTTTACTACCAACACATGATAATGATAGTAGTAGAGTATGGCATGAGAGATTTGGTCATTTATACTTTAGGTACATGCAACGAATTTCCAAGCAAGGAATGGTCAAAGGCTTCCTAGACATTCAATTTTCTGAAGGGGTTTGTGAAGGATGCATTATTGGCAAACATCCTGAAGAGAAGTTTGAAAAGGTGAAGGAAAGGAGAGCCTCCTCTTCCTTGGAGCTTGTTCCCTGTGTTCTCATGGGTCCATTTCCACATCCATCGATAAAAAAATCAAGGTATGTCCTTACATTTATTGATGATTACTCACGCTATACTTGGGTTTGTTTTCTCAGGAAAAAGTTCAAAGTTTTTGAGAATCTAAAAGATTTCAAAGCTCTAGTAGAGACACAAACTAGGAATAATATCAAGATCCTTCATACAAACAATGGGGGGGAGTATATCGACAAATATGTTCAAAATATTTGTCGTGAGGTTGGTATCCAGTTGCAACATATAGTTCCATACACTCTAGAACATAATGGAGTTGTTGAGAGGAAGAAGATATCTCTCAAGGAGATGACCAATTGCATGTTGCATGTGATATCTCTTACTTCCAATCTTTGGGATGATGCACTTAACTATGCTGCTTACATACATAAATAATCTCCTCATATATATGTTGAGGATATGACCCCTTTTGAGGCTTAGACATGTGACAAACCATAAGTCACACACTTCCGCATCTTTGGATCTTGCGCATGGGCTCATATTTCTTATGAAAAGAGGAAAGCATTAGATCCACAGAGCACACCTTGCATATTTATGGGATATCTTGATGATGTCGAGGGGTACATGTTGATTGATCCCTCTATAGACCGACTCATCATTGAGAACAATGTTCAGATTGAGGAGAGTCCTTTGCATGCACCATGAGTGCAACATGCATATACTCTTGTGATTCCATAATTTCCAAACATCAGAGATGATAATTACATACACTCAAATGCTACATATTTAGACTCAGATTTAGAGGATTTTGTATATGGAGTCGAGAAGGTAGTATAACCATATGAGGATCCAGTGTCAGAGCTTTAACAAATTCCCAAGTGGGCATAGTCCACACTTTAGGCAGCATGCGACCTTGAAGGGGATCCATTGGATTCGAGGAGGACTCAATATCAGCATGAGGAAATTTCTCATGTACTATAAGAATTTGAACCAATAATGACCATGCATTGCTATATGGTTCAATCTTCCAATCCGCAGATCTACAATGAGGATGTGGGCAATCCATTATGGGAAGTAGTCATGCAGGAGGAGTGTGAATCACTCCTAGAGAATCAGACTTGGGATCTTGTTGCACTTCCACCAGGGAGGAAACTTGTCATATGAAAATGGGTCTATAGGACCAAGAGAATAGTAGATGGTTAGGTGAGAAAGTACAAGGCACGATTAGTTGCAAAAGGATTTCAGTAGATTCATGGGATAGATTATGATGAGACCTTTGATCCTGTAGCAAAGATGGAGTCCATTCACTTGGTTCTAGCCATTGCAGTAGCCAAAGGATGGGAATTTAACCAAATGGATGTGAAGAATGCTTTTCTTCACGATGATATTTTAGAGGAGATCTACATGGAGCAGCCACTGGGGTTCATTCAGAATTCATATTTAGTATGCAGACTGAAGAAGTCACTCTATGGAATCAAGCATTCACCTAGTGAATGGTATGAAAATATGGATTCTTATCATCTTTCACATGATTTTGTTAGATGTAAATATGATTTCACTATTTACATGCTAAGGACCACTGACTCTTTGATGATTTTAGTACTCTATGTTGATGACCTTTTGATCACTGGTAGCTCTGCTTCAACCATTATTGTGGTCAAAGAGATTTTGCATGATAGGTTATCTATGACAGATATGTGTCCACTTTACTTATTTCTTGGTCTTGAGATTAGTCAAGATTCTTCTGGCATCAAAATTTATTAGGAAAAGTATACTAGGGATATTCACGTTAGATTCCACATGACAGATTGTAAGTCTACATCTACATGTTTCTTATCCGAGATCAGAATTGAGGATGGTGGGGGTACACCATTAGTGGACAACACTTTGTATCAACAGTTGGTGGGGAATCTTCTTGATGCAAGAGCATCGCTCCACCTCAGCAAGTTCCAACAAGCCAATGCATCAACACATAAGGAGGAACAAATTCCAAGGGAAGAGAGGCGCCGAACCTTTCATTTTGAACCTGAATTAAAATTTTTAATGTAATTAAATGTTTGATGACTTAAGGAAATCCAAGTGACTGTATTTGTACAGGCCGAGTTATTGTAATGTGTAGATTCACCTTTAATGGATGAAAGTAAGTAGGTCTAGATCTGATACAGACTAGATGTTTCTTAAATGTAAATTGAATGTAATTTAATGCGAGTAGGTAGATGGAGGGAAGGCTCGAGGAGCCCCTCTTTTGTAAAAATATATTGTATCAAAATTCATTAAGAGAATTAGTAGATTTGATGAGCGAGTAGCGAGAGAGATCAAGAGAGGAGAAGAGAAGAGTTGAGACTCTGTTGCAGTCCAACCTTTGTAAATATTTGTACATAAGCATTTAGATATAATACAAAAGCAAGTTTTCCTGCATATGAGGTGTTTGTGTTTTTATGCGTGGTGAATGTTTACTTTCTGAATGTTTTCTGTGTATATGTGTGTATGTTGTAGATGTGAAAGTATGTTATATTTGCATGTTTAGATAGAATTCTCTATCTGTTGTGAATTTCTGAGTGTTCTAGGCTCTTAGGATCGTGCAAGGAGTGCGCACCAGAGTTAGTCAAAACTCTGTGAATCCAATGCAAGGAGTGCACTTGAACTCAATTGCGAGTTCAGAGAAGAGCATGGCAGGTGGGCACACTAGAACAATTCCAACTTAGAAAGGAGAAATAGTGCCAGTGAAGGCATTCAGAGTTGTTGAACACTCTAAAGAAGATTTACCAGAGTTACTGAATGCTTTGAGGGATCTGGAAGGAGTGCATTGAGTGAGCGAGAACTCTGTTTTGAGTTATGTAAGGAGACTGTGCAAGTGAAAGAACACCGAATTTAATGAATGCTCTGAGGGAAGAAGGCTTTGCAAGGAGTGCATCAAGTGAGTGCAATGAGTGCACAAGAAAACTTTTGGAAAAAGTCTCAAGTCTAAGTCTTTTTAGAAGCTCATAGTGCAACGAGTGCACAGTCGCCCATAGGAGGGTAAATTTGAGAAGTCTTGTGCAAGGTGTGCACTGGGCCAACACTGAGCTAAATGTTGAGGAGTGAATTGGTGGAGTGCAAGGAGTGCGTGAAAGGTTATCAAAGACCTTCAAAGTATCAAGGAAGACAAGTGCAGGAAACATAGAAAGATTTTCTAAAAATCTTTAAGTCCAAGCTCAGGAAGAAGAGCATCGAGGTGCCAAGAGGGCACGTGATTTGTTAAAGGAGAAAAGGGCTGAGACAATTAGGAGTTTGATTGAGTTCAAATCTCAGGAGAGATAGTGCCATTGATCACAGAGTCTCTGCAAGGTGCGTAGAGGAGGGGAACCCTTCTAGTTCTAGTTTGCGGGAGGAGCGCAAAACATGCATGAGTGAACTTATTTTCAAATTTGAATCTCAGGAGAGGTAGCGAAGGCTGAGGAGTTGGGTTTGCTGAAGAAAATATCAAAGGCCAAGACTTTGAAAATGTTTAAAGATCCTTCATCATAAGGAAAGTGAAGCATGCAGGGGAGAAGAAGCTACAACTGCCATCGGATTAGATGTTAGTGAAAATATGGACCATTAGATCATAGTCCAGGAAGAGGAGGGGCATGCACATAGGAGGACATATGTCATCTGTTAGATCTGGGTGCATGGATCGTGAGCCATTAAATCTAGGTAAATAGCGCGCATTTTAATTCTGGTAGGCCTTTGGACTTCAGAGGTCTGGAAGTTTTTCATATTCAAGTACAACGGAGACAAGACTCACGAAGTTGTAGGGAACCGAAGTAATATGGACCATCTATCAATCAAGACATGTGTCCATGGATCAGAGAAGGTCTAGAGCCTCGGTGCTCCGAAAGAACAAGTACATAGGGTGCATAGAGTTCAGAAGACCCGAAGCTCCAAAGTCTAGAGCGCATCCTAGCCATTGAAGCAAAGGGACAAGTGTCATCAAATCCGAGGATCCGAAGGTTTAATACTCCGAAAGATTCGTTGTTTTAAAAGTCGAATGGTTGAGATTTGTTTGGGTGGATATAGGTTCTTTTGCCACCCTTAGATCTAGAGAAGTAGCATGAGGTTTAACCTTGTAAGTATTTAAGACTTCACGCGTTCGGAGAAGTCATGGATAAATTTTAAAGGAGGAGTTATCAAGGATCGAGGATCTACAATCAAGATCCATTCAGGAGTTTGCAGGAGAGTGGACAACCGTTGGATCAAGAGGAGTCGCGCAAAGGTTAATCGGTGAATTCCTTTAGACTTTGCGCATTCAAAAGATTTGACATGTGGAGAAGTCGGGACCCCCAAAGTCCTGAAGGGCGGAGTGAATCGTGGCCATCCAAAATCCTAGGACATGTGTCAACACATTGTGTACTTTGGTGCACTAGCATTTTGGAAGAAGTTATGAGTGGAGGACCCCTAAAGTCCCAAAGACCCGTAGTTCATCTAGGCCGTCCATTGGAGAGGAAAAACATCAATAGATTAGAATATCCGAAGGATAGGAATTCCGGAGAATAGAGGGAAGATAAGGTCGATCTCTCCAGAGTCCCGAAGTCTAGAGTTGATCTGGACTGTTGATCACAGAGAGGACACAGGACAACAGATCTGGAGGTCTGGCACTCCGGAGGAAATAGAGTGCAACATTGTTGAGGACTTGCGATGGCCAGAGTTAATCCTAGTCGCCCGTTGGAGGAGGACGCGTGGCAAAAGATCCCAAGTTTGGGGACGTGGCACTTCGACCGATTTAAGTTGTCGTGAAGCGAGGGAAGAAAATTTCCGAAGTCTCGAAGACATCCTAGTCGTCGATCAAGAAGAGGACACGTGGAGGGCAGAGAATCCTTTCATCATTTTGGCATCGGGAGATACGAAGGGTCAGGTCATGTGGAAGACCAAAAGAAATCTCCGAAGCTTGAAGAGAAGGAATCCAGGTCGTCCATCCATTTTGGCTTGAGGACTGTCGATATGAGACTTGGCATATTCGTTGATTCGACTATCCGGGAGATTTGTGAAAAAGGTTGTGGAGAAATTGTCGAAGCCTGGAGTGCGAAAGAGGCATTGAGCTGTCGATCCATTGGAAGAATAGGGGTCGTCATATCTGCCCTTTTTGGGCGATTGAAACTTTGTGAGGGTTGTGTGTTCTATGCGGTCAAAAGCTGCTAAAGCCCGAGAATCGAAATAGCTCATTGTTCTTGGTGCCTGGTCACAACCTAGGGTCATATGTAGTTTCCACCAGAGTGAAAAGGGGCTAAGGCCATCATTTGATTTCAAAGGAAAAGGGGCTTAGTGTGAGCCCACAGGTTCATTTTCTGACCTGTACATGGATTAAAAGGACATGTGTATAGGATTTTAGGGGCTTATCAGAGCTCGAAGAGACGATTCGGCTCCTAATTTGAATGATCCTTAGACCGAGAGGTCAGCGGACCCCATGTGAGGGTGGGGGTTTGCATCAAGTGGTATCAGAGCCTTTGGAATTTGAAATTTTCCTTTAGACAACAGGAAAAAGAAAGGTTTTTGTTTGATACCATCAAGTGGTATTAGAGCTAGAATTTATCTCATGGAGGAGATGAAGGCAGAGAACTGATGCTTTGTAAGGATTATTTTCAAGTGTAAAGTAGTCAACTGACAACTAGGAAGGATATAAGAGAAAGCTAGTGGTGCTCTCAGTTGTAGAGTAGGCAAAGAAGAAAACCGGGTGGGCTGAGCCAGAAGAAACAATCGTGTTCTTAGAGGCAGGAGAAAATGGCTATTGAAGGCCAGAGGCGAGGTTGGAGAGAAGACCGCCAGCAGGTGAGCAAAGATGAAATGGACAAAGAGCTCAGAGAGATTAAAGAGGAGCTCGATAGGTTAATGTTGAAGATGCAACAAGAAGCGAGAGGAAGCTAGAGGTATGAATGGCCCTTGAAGCTAAAGGTAAGGTGGCATGTCCAACAATTGGTTTCCAAGAGGCAATGACAACTATTGAAGAGGTGGCTGAGGCATGGTGAAAACCTCAGTGACATAGAGGAGGATATGGTTTGTGTTTGTGAAGCAGAGGTTGGAAGGAACCTCAATGATGAGAAAGAGAGATAAACTGAAGATCTCATAGACTGCCAGGAGGGCAGAGGTGAACTTTCATATTTCTAGGTGGGCAATGAGAATAGATCAACTGAGGATCTTGTAGACTTCTAGGAGGGAGGAGATGAAGGTTCAAATTTTTAGGAGGATAAGGAAGAGAGATCAACTAAGGATCTCATAGACTGCCAGGAGGGAAGAAGTGAAAGTTCAGATTTCCAAGAGGGAAATGAGAAGAGATTAGTCGAAGATCTCATAGACTGCCAGGAGGGTAGGAATGAAACCTCATGTTTCCAGGTGGGAAAGGTGAATGAGGTGAGACTATTTGAAAGTCTCAAGAACTCGAAGGTGAGTTCAGATCAGCAAGGAGTGTTGACAAAGGAGGATCATAGGCACATTCTGATCATTGGAGGAATTGAAATATTCCTACCAAGCAACCTAGTCAAGGTCGGTGCACATATTGTAGGTGCAGAAGGAGAGGGAAAACCATAAGAGACTGTCATAGAGGAGAAGGAAAACCATAAGAGACTGTCATAGAGGAGAAGGAGTAGACATTGACATTTTCCCAAGAGATGAAAGGAGAAGAGGAGCATTCAGATCAGATGCTCATTTAGTGGGAGAAATAATTGAAGATGCTGGAGGATTGGTTAGACAATCCAGGCACAAAAGAAGACTACCAGAGGGATGCAGTTGTGAAGAATGAAGAAGAATTCCAGCCTGAGGAGCAGATGGATGAAGCTGGACTTGTACCAGCACAAGGAGAGGAGATAATAGAAGGACAATTGTCAGAGGAGATCACTAAGCAACAACCCGATGGAATTATTGTAGAATTTGGACTTGCAGTGGATTGGCAAGCTAGTGCCATAGGAGATAGAAACAATATGGGAGATCAAATTGATCTACCCATTGATTTGTGTGAAGGAGTGGAAGACTTGGAAAAAGGGGTAATAGTGAAAAGTCAACTTATCCAACATGTCATGTTGGAAACTGATGAAGAGGAGTTGCAACAGATTAGACTACAAAGGAGGAGCCAACTAATAGACCATCTGGACAGAGTGGGAGAAGAAATCAAAAGGCTAATTTTGAAGTCATTAGAGAAGGCAACCCACAACAAAGAGAGGATGGACAACTCCAAATTCAAGTATGGGATCTTGGAGGATCTCAACCCCAGCAGCAGGGGATCCATGAGCAGGAGCTCATGATTTTTGTCAGCATGGGAGTATGATGCAGGAGCATCGCTCCACCTCATCAGCCGCCAACAAGCTAGCACATCAATGCAAAATGAGGAACAAATTCCAAGGGAAGAGAGGCGCNCAGATGCTCATTTAGTGGGAGAAATAATTGAAGATGCTGGAGGATTGGTTAGACAATCCAGGCACAAAAGAAGACTACCAGAGGGATGCAGTTGTGAAGAATGAAGAAAAATTCCAGCCTGAGGAGCAGATGGATGAAGCTGGACTTGTACCAGCACAAGGAGAGGAGATAATAGAAGGACAATTGTCATAGGAGATCACTAAGAAACAACCCGGTGGAATTATTGTAGAATTTGGACTTGCAGTGGACTGGCAAGCTAGTGCCATAGGAGATAGAAACAATATGGGAGATCAAATTGATCTACCCATTGATTTGTGTGAAGGAGTGGAAGACTTGGAAGAAGGGGTAATAGTGAAAAGTCAACTTATCCAACAGGTCATGTTGGAAACTGATGAAGAGGAGTTGCAACAGATCAGACTACAAAGGAGGAGCCAACTAATAGACCATCTGGATAGAGTGGTAGAAGAAATCAAAAGGCTAATTTTGAAGTCATTAGAGAAGGCAACCCACAACAAAGAGAGGATGGACAACTCCAAATTCAAGTATGGGATCTTGGAGGATCTCAACCTCAGCAGCAGGGGATCCATGAGCAGGACCTGATGATTTTTGTCAGCATGGGAGTATGATGCAGGAGCATCGCTCCACCTCATCAGCCGCCAACAAGCTAGCACATCAATGCAAAATGAGGAACAAATTCCAAGGGAAGAGAGGCGCTAGCCCTCTTATTTTGAACCCAAATTAATTTTTTTAATGTAATTTAATGTAATTAAATGTTTGATGACTCAAGGAAAGCCAAGCGACTGTATTTGTAGAAGCTGAGTTATTGTAATGTGTAGAGTCACCTTTAATGGCTGACAGTAAGTAGGTATAGATCCGATCTGGACTAGATGTTTATTAAATGTAAATTGAATGTAATTTAATGTGAGTAGGTAGATGGAGGGAAGGCTCGAGGAGCCCCTCTTTTGTAAAAATCTCTTGTATCAAAATTCATTAAGAGAATTAGTATATTTAATGAGCGAGTAGAGAGAGAACTCAAGAGAGGAGAAGAGAAGAGCTGAGACTCTGTTGCAGTCCAACCTTTGTAAATATTTGTACAGAAGCATTCATATATAATACAAAAACAATTTTTCTTGCATATGAGGTGTTTGTGTTTTAATGTGTGGTGAATGTTTACTTTCTGAATGTTTTCTGTGTATATGTGTTTATGCTGTAGATGTGCAAGTATGTTACATTTGCATGTTTAGATAGACTTCTCTATCTACTGTGAATTTCTGAGTGTACTAGGCTCTTAGGATTGTGCAAGGAGAGCACACCATAGTTAGTGAAAAATATGTGAACCAAGTGAAAGGAGTGCACTTGATCTCAGTTGCGAGTTTAGAGAAGAGCATGCCAGGTGGGCACACTAGAACAATTCCAACTTAGAAAGGAGAAATAGTGCCAGGGAAGGTCTATCAAAGTTGTTGAACACTTTGAAGAAGATTTACCAGAGTTATTGAATACTTCGAGGGCTCTGCAAGGAGTGCATGAGAACTTTGTTTTTAGTTCTGTAAGGAGACTGTGCAAGTGAAAGCACACCATAGTTACTGAATTCTCTAAGGGAAGAAGGATCTGCAAGGAGTGCATTGAGCGAGCACAAGGAGTGCGTAGGAAAACTTTTGGAAAAATTCTTAAGTTTGAGTCTTTTTATAAGCTCAGAGTGCAAAGGGTGCACAATTGCCGAGAGGAGGGTAAAGTTGAGAAGTCTCGTGCAAGGTGTGCATCGGGCCAACATTGAGCTAAGTTTTGAGGAGTGAATTGGTGGAGTGTAAGTACGTGAAAGGTTCTCAGAGACCTTCAGGTTCTCAAGGAGGAATTCCAAGAGAATAGTGGGAAGAGAAGACCGATCTCTCCAGAGTCCTGAAGTCTAGAGTTGATATGGAACATTGATCACAGGGAGGACACACGACAATAGATCTAGAGGTCTGACACTATGAATGAACTAGAGTGCAACATTGTTGAGGACTTGCGAAGACCCGAAGGTTGGAGTCAATCCTAGCCATCCGTTGGAGGAGGACGCGTGGTGAAAGATCCCAAGTTTGGGGACGTGGTACTTCAACAGATTGAAGTTGTCGTGCAGCTAGGAAAAAAAAGTCTCGAAGTCCCGAAGGCATCCTAGCCTTCAATCAGGAAGGGGAAACATGGAGGATAGAGAAGCCTCTTGGTGTTTCGACGTAGGGAGATATGAAGGGTCGGGTCATGTGGACGACCAAAAGAAATCGTCGAAGCCCGAAGAGAAGGAATATGGGTTGTCCATCCATCAGTGCTTGAGGATCGTTGATTTGAGACTTGGCGTATTCAATGATTCGACGATCCGAGAAATTTGTGGAAAAGGTTGTGGAGAAATCGCTGTAGCTTGGAATGCGAAAGAGGCATAGAGCTATCAATCCGGTGGAAGAATAGGGGCCATCAAATCTGCCCTTTTTGATGATCGACATTTTGCAAGGGTTGTGTGTGTTGTATGCGGTCAAAATCCGCCGAAGCCCGAGTGCTGAAATAGCTTGTTGTTCTTGGCACTTGGTCACAACCTAGGGTCATATGTAGTTTCCGCCAGAGTGAAAATGGGCTAAGGCCTAAATTTGATTTCAAAGGCAAAGGGGCTTAGTGTGAGCCCACGGGTTCATTTCTAGACCCGCACATGGATTAAGAGGACATGTGTATAGGATTTTGGGGGCTTAGTAGAGCACGAAGAGCCGATTCGACTCCTGATTTGAATGATCCTTAGACCGGGAGGTCAACGGAGCCCAGGTGAGGGTGGCAGTTTACATCACTTCTGTATCTCACCCACACCTTTCCGGATATCTCATATGCAGTAGGAGAAGTTTCCAGATACATTCAGGAGCCCCATGATATGCATTGGAAGGCTTCCAATCACATCCTCAGATATGTTCAGGGTACCATGAGTTATTGGATTCACTATGTAGCTGGTTGTGCATTGAATCTCATAGGCTTCACATATTCAGATTGGGTTGGCGATGGAACAGATTGCAAGTCCACTTCTAGATACACTCTCAATTTGGGGTCAAGCCATATTTGTTGGTCAAGTAAGAAGCAATAAGCCATTGCTTTATCTCCCACAGAGGTTGAGTACAAAGGAGTAGTCAACTATGTCATTCAAGCTCTTTCGGTTCAACACTTCCTTATCAAGCTTGGTATCCAATTTCATTGTCTGATTACCATTTGGTGTGAAAATCATAGTACACTGAGATTTTGCAGAGATCTAGTACAGTGGCAATAAACCAAACACAGTGAGGTCCACATGCATTTCATCATAGATCTAGTACATGAAAAAATCATTGATCTACAATTCTGTCCTTCCTCTGAACATACTGCTGACATCTTCACCAAGACCTTCACTGGACTGAAGTTTCATATTTTGTGGGATCATCTTGGAGTGAAGAACACATTT
>JZKD02S0336794.1:0-13471 GCA_000966675.3 Picea glauca | reverse complement strand
CTCCTTCATAGCCTAAGTTGTATACAATAAGACAAATCAAGTGGATTAGTTACCTACAATAGTTTCAGTTAGTTAAGGAAAGGAAAGGAAAATCCAATGTAGTGATTCATTTCCTTAGTTGACCACCAATCATTTCACATCTTATAGTTTTAACCATGCATGGATATGACACCATTACTTGGCCTCCAATGTATGAAGAAGGCATCGATATCTCCTCAATGTATTGGCATATTCAAATAGGTCAGTGGAATGACATCAAGTACCACTTGAAGGAAAATTTGTTCTACAATCTAGGAAAACATTATGAACATCTAGGTGAAAACCAACAAAAGCTTATATGGGATACATGCTACAACAAAATAGCAAGACACTTTGGCAAAGAACGGAATCTTATGGTGATACAAAAGTATTTATATTGACCCTCAATCAAGTCAAATGTCGAAAAACGTATCAAGCCATGCATGGTTTGTGCCATCATTGATCCACTAAATTGTTGATAGGATTTGTACAAACCCTTTCCTATTCCATATTGATCATGGGAGTCTGTCTACATGGATTACTTGACTAGATATCCTAACATCAAGAACAAGCACGTTGCAATCATGGTGTTGGTTGATGAATTATCTAAAATGGTTATCCTTGCACCTTTCGCTTGGGATAATGACATATTCACCTAAAATTTTATAATCCAATTATCTATAATTACAAAATTCCCCCCCTTAATTATGCCACCTAGGTTTGTTTATATACCTTACACCAATGAACTAACAAACTAGGGGTATGCATGCCTAATTTGGTCTTATATCCATATGAACATTTACATGTGATTATACTATTTGTCATTGTACCAACAAACTGATTCTCCTTTCTATTCCACTCTATGACCACCATTATGATATTTCATTCTCCTCCCATGCCTTAAATCACCACATGTATCATTCTGTCCAATTTGAATCTCTAATAATTATCAAATTATCATTTCCTTTTAATACTATGTCCTTTAAGTTCAAAAACCTGAGTCTCTTTTCCCAAACGTTTTTTTCCGAAAAGGATCCACAAAACAATTATAGAACCAGTTGTTTGTCTTTGTCTCCACACTAAGATAATTGTCACTTTCCTACTCCAATTCTTGTACCAAATATCTTAGTTTTTCATTCTCTTTTGGGATGGTGCTCTCAACATATTCTAAGTTTTATTTTGCCTTCAATTCTAGCCACCATAGGTGGAGTTTCCTCAACAATATTTCCTCTACTATTTTCTACTCATGGAACTCTATATCATGGCTCCTCCATATTCTTCACATGAGAACAAAATGGCATTAGTACCCCCATAGCTAGATATATCCTAGTTTTCCGCTTATGCCAATACCTTCATCTCTACATCACTCATGTAACATGGTATATGTCCTTTAAACATCCACCAATAATAGATCAATGGTGGTATTTTTCATGGCCTCACAAGAACCCACATGCTCCAATATGAATAATGTTATCTACATTGAGACACCAACATCATAGCACATGAATTATCTTTTCCCTACACTGGATCTAGTTTCCTGGCATTATATTTCAACTTGAGCATACAACAAACTTGCAAATGCATTATTATACAAAGAATATCAATTGACTTTAGTAGCTCACTCTACAAATCCACTTCATTAGTAGCAAATCCATACATATAATGCACTTCAAATGCGATGAATAGGCCATCAAAAATAAGGGTTTCTCAAGAAGATAAAACATTGGGAATTATACTACCTTTTCTACACCCACAAACTATGTTCCATGGTATCTCAAGGATTAATCTAGCCACTACAAAAACAAACTTACATAAAGATAATTCCATCATATCTATTGGCCTTTAGCTTTATGTGCTCCTTCTAATCATTGATGTCACTGCACTGTGGATCCCACAAGATGCTTGTTGTAATTTATCCCAATCATTGACATATTTCTCATCAAGCCACCTACTAGCTAACATATTTATTACTCGACTCTCCTTCCACGAGATTTGAATGCAACAAATCCCATGTGAAACCTCCTGATAGGTCATTCTCATGGCATCCATGTCATTTATTATTTTAAATACAAATATTGGCATTTTCTTATCCAATTACTATATTCTAGGTCCAAGCATTGTTAGCGGATATTATTTATTACACCATATCTTTAGGGAATTTTTTATTTACATAATTTTATGACAAAGAATTCATCGATAATCTCTGACAACCTATTTAGTTGAATCTCACAACTTATCCAAGAATTTATTCCATCGACATCATATTTTTACCTTGACAAATCTCAAGAATTCTATGTATGGCTCATAGTACCACATACCAATCTGGCTAGAGATTCCAAGCCTACCTATCTTTGATACAATATGTAAACATTGAGAATACTAAGAGAAATAACACAAGCACATAAATCCATGTGCACAAGATATTTACCTTGGAAACCCTTTATCAAGGAAACTAGAGCCAAAGATATATTTTTTATTACCCTTGTCCAATCTGGCCAAATTGGCCAAGTCAGATCGATCTTGGACGCTTTGGGAATTTTACAATGGAGTGTACCAAGCCTTTAAATAGAATTCATCACAAGTGAATACCATGGGCCAATATCATGGACCCATAAATCATCGGTGGTAAATCCACCATCGACCTAATCAAGGTTAACCTAATCCACCCTTGACAAAGCCAAGATCAAACTAATAATAAGTCTCCTTTTCAATTGGTGTATCACATCAATGTTATTATTCACATTCTTTGAAATTTCTAGTTATAATCTATAGAAAAAAGTAATTTATGAACCTATCAATATTTGAAGGAGGATTTATCAATTGATTGAGGTGGATGAAGAAAGGTATGAATTTTATGAGAGATCAAGTGAATATCAAAATAAGATGAAGGAATTTTTAATTAGAAAATCTAGAGTAGAAATTTTGAATAAGTATATTTGGGATTGGTCTATGATAAAAAAAACATTAAGATCGTGGTAAGTATGAGAAATTTGATAATGTTTGGGAGGAACATTTTGTGATTAAAGAAGTGGATGAGTGAAATTATTTTTGACTAATAAAGCTAGGTGGTAGATATATGGAATCATCCATCAACGTGAAACATTTGAATTTTTTCAAAACTTGATTTATTCAATACCTCGCCCTAATACCATATCTACCTTAGGTTTATTCTAGTTTGAAAATTCAAGTAGTTTTCTTCTTAATAAGTATTTTGCATTGACCATGTATGTCGTGTAATTGATTTGTTGTAATGTTTAATGTATAACATTTGTATTCTTTGGATACGAAGTGGTCAAGATAAAACAGATATTATAGAGTTAGCAATACCTTGTAGGGAGGTATTATTCTCTAGGAGGAGCAAGTGTTGTCATAAAAAACAAAACCCCATTTGTATTTTAGTGGAAGACATGTCAAGGTATGTTTCTTTGAAGGTGGCCCATGGTTGGGTTTTAAATAAAAGAAAAATACCTTCTGTTTTCTATTTTAATCTTGCATCAACAATGGTTGAGGTTCAATTTCATGTGAATTATAGATTTTTTCTTTATCAACAACCAAAATTGATCATTAGTTTGGCTTCCAATGACATTCTAACAAAGATTCCTTACACCCTAATGGGTAGAGCCTCATACAGATGGAATCCTTAAATTTTCCATGAGTGTTGATTGAGGGTTTATAATTCTCTTGTTAATAAATCCAAATGCATATTAAACACAACAATTTTCAAACGATTAACTCATAAAATTAAATATCATTCCATTTCTAGTTGCATAATCAACTTGAGGACTCAGTTATAGGGTCATACCTAAAATTTCAAGAGATCACTGCCTTACAATGTGGGTGGACAAAGAACCATTGAGCTTCCACTATCAGCTCCTACCAAGCTACAATCAGTAACTACAACCATGTGTGGCGGAAAAATCTCCTCCCAACTAATCTCTCAGACATCACAACTAAGATTACATCAATCCCTCAACCAACTCTTATGCCAGCTTCTAATTATTTCATATCAAGATTTACAAGCAAAAGATATCTCACTCCCTTCTCCACATTCATTAAATATAATTATGCATGTATGTCCATGCATAGGTTCCACTTGTCGTCAAGTAATTAATCATGCATATTTTAACCTTTTCTTGACAAAGATTTTCCTTTGATTCATTTTTAGTAATTTCTCTGCTTTTTACCTGTTCTTATTTTATAATTTCTCAATCGTTTTATTATCGTGCTATTAATCATTATTATCCTTTTTACTTTTATTATTATTATTATCTATTTATTATTTTTAATACCATTTATTTATTACTTATTACTTTAATTCAAAGTACGAGGTATTATATACTCTTTCAAGGAACTTCATCTCGAAGTTAACTTTAATTATGTTTTTTATAGGTTTTTACTTTTGTTAGCATCAGAAGTCACTCCTGGATTGCTTGCAGGAGCAGAGCCTGACACCCATCAGTTTAATGTCACGATTTGTTTAAAGGGGTGATCAAATGGAGGAAAACTCAGAATGATATTGTCTCAACTCATAAACTAGGCCAGGCATGCATGGACAAGTGAGGTCTTGATAAACTTCAAACAGTGAGCTGCAATAAAGGGTGAGTAGGGGGGAGACTTGCATGAGAAGAGTGTGAAGGTCTATCATAAACATCAGGTTTTTGGCAGACTGGAGAAGAAAGCATCCGAACGCAAGATCCTTTTACATTCAAACACAGAAGACCAGAGAATACAATACTGTCACAAAAAATCCTTTATCATAACATAATTGCAACAATCCACGCGAATCCTTCGATAATGGACTCTCTAGCATAAGACAAAACATCGATGGAAAAAGGAGAATTGTTTGTCATAAAACAAGAAATCTCAAACACAGAGGCATAACCAGGAAACCAGAATGGTTGTTGAAACTTTACAGTCGGGAGCTCAGCTCTACCATCGATAGATACAAAAATGGCGAAAACGCCTTCATATACTCAAAACAACAATCA
This sequence comes from Picea glauca, assembly GCA_000966675.3. Taxonomy (NCBI): domain Eukaryota; kingdom Viridiplantae; phylum Streptophyta; class Pinopsida; order Pinales; family Pinaceae; genus Picea; species Picea glauca. The sequence goes on along the minus strand of JZKD02S0336794.1, from coordinate 8,465 downwards.
GTGGTGAAATCAAGACACTGCATTGAAGGCTTTGCGTCTGCATGGCTTTATGATAGTCAACCTCTGAAAGGTCGTGCAACTTATGTCAGACGCAATCTAATTCTTTGACAGTTGCAACGGTGAATCGACATGCCTTTAACTCATTGTCGTGCTTTCCCATTATGGCAGAGGCAATGTCTAACCACCACCAACCGCTTCAATAACTACTTCATCGGGATTGAGGATGTCTTGGCCAACTTGGCACCTTCGGGACGTGGAGGGCCTCCTATGCTACCAAATAGAATAATTGACTGGCTCAAAGGATATGCGTGGAGAACAGCGCGGAAGGCGGGGCACGGGAACGGAGTGATGGGGCCGAAACAGCGGGGAGCGGAGTAAGAAGTGAAGAGGGAGGAGAGAGAGGTTATAGGGGAGACACATGGAAAAAGGCGATAAGCGGAGGAGGAAGGAGAGTAGATGGGGAAAGGACCATCTGGACTGAAGAGTGGAGAAGGACAGATGACACACGGCTGCGGGGGGAGAGGTGGTTCTAGAGGATGACATGACGGGAGAAGGGCCCATGCTGGCTAAACACAGAGCGACTGAGAAGGATGGGATTGTCTCGGTGTCATTGATCTGAGCGCATCGATCTCGGCCGTCGAAAAGTTGCGTCTGCGATTCCGGACCACCCCCCTCCGCTTAAACGTAGAAAGGCGGGGGGGTCCAGAATTTCCCTTATCGTCATTGATCCGGGCGTGCTGATCTGGACCGTTGAAGAGATGCACCCGCGATTTTGGACCCCCCCCCGCTTAAAGGTAGAAAGGCGGGGGGGTCCGGAATTCCATATGCATCGTTGATCCGAGTGCATGAATCGCTGCCGCTCAAACTTGCTCGTTACTTACCACGGGTGCATTATCACCCAAAACTTAGGACAAGTGGGTTTTTAACCCATTCTTTTTCATTCTATCCCCCCTACAAGAAATATCGCTAACATTTGGCTCCATGGGGGATAGAGTCATCCCTGTGATGCTCTAAGAACACTTTTGCAGATTCGGTGCCTTTGTTGTTGGGCTATGGAGTCATTTATTAGGCCGAGAAAACAAAAACAGAAACAATATTTACAAAACAAAACAAAAATAGTCAACTATGGCTCACAGAAAACATTTTTTTAAGAAATGCCCATTTACTGGGCTGCTGAAAACTTCTTTGCCTTCCAGATCCTGCAACCTGTAAGTGTTGTTTGAAAATACTTCAAGGATCTTGAAAGGCCCAAACTAGGGGGCATCAAATTTACTGTGTTTTCCCCTTTCCTGCCTGGGTGCATCCCATTTGAGCACCATATCACCCTGCTTGAATTCTTTCTTTTTATTTTTCCTGTCAAAAGCCTGCTTGATCTTCTGCTAATGATTGTAGGCTCTGTTCAAGACTTGTTCTCTGATCTGCTGCACTTCCACCATCTGATGAATCCTTCTGAGCACATGGTTAGGCTCTCCTTCAAAGTCTTGGAGGAAATTTTCCACAGGTAAGGCGAGCTGAGTGGGGAAAACGGCCTCTATTCCATAAACAAGTTGGAAAGGAGAGATGCCTAGGGATTTCTTGGTTGTCACCCGATCATCCCGGAGAGAAAATTTGAGCTTCGAGTCCCAGCCCCTTTTATTATCTTCCAACAATTTCTTAATGAGCTTGATCAGGATTTTGTTGGAAGACTCTGCCAGTCCATTTCCTTGCGGATAATAGGGAGTAGAGTGAATCAGAGAAATCTCGAACTGTTCACGGAACTTGACCAGAGGCTCAGACTGAAAGGGGGAGGCATTGTCAGTGACGATTTTGATAGGGCAACCAAACCTAGCCATGATATCTTCCAGGAAGATGATAATCACTTTGTGAGAAGTGCTTCTAGTAGGGACAACTTCTATCCACTTGGTGAAGTAGTCGGTCACAGTCAGAATCCACCTGTGCTGGCCACTTGAGGGAGGATGAATTTCTTCGATGAAGTCTAATCCCCACTACTGAAAGGGTGCCGAGACTACCACAGGCTTTAATGGCAGGGATTTGAGTTGCTGCTTTCCTGAGAATTTCTGGCATTTGATGCAAGCTCTGGTTTCCCTGCAGACATCAGGAAATAAGGTAGGCCAGTAATACCCAACTCAGAGGATCTTGTGAGCTGTGGTCTTCCAGAAATGATGGCCTCCACAGAGGCTGCTATGGAAATCGAACATGACTTTCTGGGCTTGTTGCGGGTCCAGACACCTTAGTAAATCCCCCAGAGGGTCTTTCCAGTATAGGACTTGGTCAATGAGGCAATACCTGACAGCCTTGATATTTAAAGCTCTTGCCTTGCCCTTTTCCATCCCATCAGGAGGCCTCAATTCCTCCAAAAAATACAATATATCCTTGTACCAGGGGCATGCTGGTAGTGGTAAAGCTCTTTGGGAACTCTTGTTGGATGACTCAGCTTGTTCGTTGATGAAATTGATTCCCAAGGCTCTGCAATTTGACTCGGCCAACAACTTGGCCAAACCCTACCCCTTTATCATCTTGGTGGGCTTAATCTCCAGATCAAACTCTAGGATCTTGGCGATCCATTTACCTCTCCTCTCATCTATGTCAGGCTATATAAGAATGTCCTTCACAGAAGTTGAAGGGACATATGCAGTGATTTTTGAGTGCAAGACATAGACTCTGAAAGCTTTAAGAGCCTTCACCAATGCATAGGCCTGCTTCTCCATGATCTCATACCGGAGTTCTGCATCTCTCAGTGCCTTGCTATAGAAAGAAATGGGTTGCTCCTGCCCTGGACCATTTCTCTGCAATAAGACTACTGCTACTGTATCACAAGAAGCAAAATAAAATATCAGAAAATATTTGGAATAATTGGGACTGATAAGAACAGGTGCCTCAGTCAACGCTTTCTTTATTTGGACAAAAGATTCCCTGGGTTCAGCAGTCCATTTCACTTCATTCCCCTTCCTGAGCATGGCTGTGATGCGTTTCACCAACTCAGSAAAATTTGAAACAAATCTCCTCAGAAAGTTGATCCTCCCCAAAAATGCCTGAACTTCCTTCTTTGATCTGGGAAGTGACAGGGTCTGAAGTKCTTCTACCCTATCAGGATCAATTCTCACCCCCTCTGCTGACACTATATGGCCTAATAGCTTCCCTTCTTGCATAGCAAACAGTGATTTCTTGGGGTTTAAGGATAGGCCATACCTYCRACATTTMTGGAAGACCTTCTTCAAGTGGCAGCGGTGCTCTTTATCAGTCTTGGAAAAGACTGTTATGTCATCTAGGTAAATCACCACAAACTTATCCTTTTCCCCRATGAAGGCTATGTCCATGGCTCGCTGGAATGTGGCTCCTGCATTCATCAATCCAAAAGGCATTTTGGCATACATGAATGTGCCCCAAGGAGTGGTGAAGGTTGTTTTTTCCCTGTCCTCAGGCAAGACTGATATCTAATTGTAGCCAGAAAAACCATCGATCATGGATATCCTAGATGCACCAGTGACCTTCTGCAATATATGTTCCATGTTGGGCAGGGGGTAATTATCCTTCCTTGAGCTCCTGTTCAGGTTTCTGAAATCAACACAGAGTCTGATTTCACCACTTTTCTTTCTTACTGGGACCAAATTGGCCACCCAGTCAGAATATCTCAAGGGGACAATGATCTAGGCATCCAGCAGCTTCTTCACTTCCCTCTCCATGACAGGTAGCAGCATGGGATTTATCTGTCTTAGCTTCTGCTTGAATGGCCTAGCCTCTTCTTTTAGTGGGATCTTGTGCTCAATAACTGATGTGTCATACGTCTTGAGGTCTTCGTAGGTCCATGCGAACACATCAGCAAACTCTCTCAGCAACTCAGTATATTCTTCCCTCTGCTCCTTGGTCAAACTCCTTGACAATTTGAAAAACTTAGGCTCCTCTAGTGCGCCTATGTTGCACTCAGTTGTGTCAGCCTCATCACCCGAAACTCTTACCCTTTACCGCCACATCGTTCCCATCAAATAACCTTTCTAATGGGATTAGTCTTTTTGGTATGTGATTACTTGGCAGCTGGATAATCTGGTGGTCAACAACTTTATTCAACAACTCTCTAGGGTGATGGTCGGGTTCTCCCTCAATGTCTAGATCCTCATCTATGTGTAATGCAGAAAAGTCATCAACGGATTGAAGAAACTTTTCGATCTCCTGATCATCTTCAAATACTCTCCAATGTTTGACATTGTCCGGTACAGAGGGTCTATATATTATTTTGACATCAGATTTGACAGTGGGCAGCGCAGGGACTTCGAGAAAACTATCTGAGAAGGCTAAGAAGTCGGCTGGAGCATTTCCTTCCCTCGGAATGAAAGAGATGTTGAAAGCCAAGAAGGAATTATCAACTAGGTCCCATACCTCATTCCTGTAATTATTGAGTCGAGGGTGCTTGGCCTGATAAATGTTTTTGACCTGCTGGACAATCAATTTTGCATCTCCAAACATAGCTATCTCCCTTATTTCCATTTCTTTTGTAGCTCTTAACCCCAGAACCAGAGCTTCATACTCTGCCACATTGTTGGTGACTTCAAATTCTAGCTTGTATGACAGGGATATGGTCTCTTGACAGGGGGACACGAATTCTACCCTGGCACTTGCACCCATACTGGAGGAAGCTCCATCAAAGAACATCTTCCAAATAGAGGTGGTTGGAGGGGGGGTCTCCTGATTAAGACTGAGCTGCTTCCTGATCTGTAAAAGAGCCTCAGGGGTGTGGGTGAGCTGCAGTAAACTGGAGCCTAAATCATTTTCCAGGGCATAGATGGGATGATTGGTAGGGTTGGCTTCATCACTGATTATGTAGGCCAGTTGGGATTCTCTGTACAGTCTCCTATGCTCCCATCCAAACATTGGAATGGTGGCATATGTGAGGTCCATATGCAAGGTTCCCCCCAATATCTTTATCCAAGATCTTGATAACAGCATGCCAAACTTGGGGGGAACATCAGCCACCACGATATCCATGACCATGCTCTTCATGGGCAGCTGAAGCAAAGAGACTACTAGATCCTTGATGACTCCAAGACACTGAACTCTCCTGGAGTCAAAAGAATAGAGGTCATGATAGCCTTGGGTGACCTCCAGTCCTAATTATTCCATGACGGTTTTGGGCATGAGATTGTGAGAGGCCCCTAAATCCATAAGGCAATTATGCAGCACTTTGTCATGTATGTTCAGGGATGTGTAGAAGGGAGGAGATGAATCATCTCTGTCTTCTACCATGGGACCTAGGACAATTGCAGGTCTTTCATCTTGGAGGTTTATGGAGTCTTTGAGAGGATATGAGGCTTCAGATTTCAAAAGGTCAGAGAAGTTATTCTTGAATTCGCCATGTTTGATTAGCTCGGTGAGGGACACAGGGATTCTGATCTTTTGAATCTCATGCTTGAAATTAAAAGAAGATATAGGCTTTGGGATTTATTTTATTTCAGGAACATGATTATGGACAATGGGAGAGAGAGGTTGAGCCTTCTTACCTCTGTGAGCATCTGCTACTTCATTAGCAGGTTTCTCTGTTCTAGTGGATTTATCAGGAACATGAGGTGTTGTTATCCTTTCGTCGGATCTCAGGTTATACCTGCCTCGACCATCGCTGGCTTTGTCTCCCTTGCTCAATTAATTTAGCTGACCATTCACGAGAGACTCCTCGTAAGCTGGTTGATTCAGATGAGGGAAAGGAGGGGTGACTTCTAAGCAGTGGATTTCAGGATCGAGCTCATCTGCTTCCCTTCCTTCCTCATCGGCCACCAAATTGTTCTGAAAAGGGGCCTAGATCCTCTGGTCTTCTCTATCCTTTCCCCTTTGTTTCCTCAGGAAATCCTGAGGCATATTGTTAGTGAGTCATCTGAAACCTCTATTATCCATGTTCTAGGGGTTTCTGTACATGGGCTTCCCTTCTAATTCCAATTTTTCTATCTTGGCAGCAAGTGATTTTAGGGTTATAGCTGTCTCATCTATCTGATGGGACAGGGGGGAGGAACTGGATGAGGGGGCTATGGAATTTTTCTTGAAAGTACTTTTATCACCTGCATTCCTGAGTCAGCTGACAGCTAATATGTTAGATTCCACCTCCACGTCCGCGTCCTGCATGTGGGCCAGCGTAGCGGCTCTTCTCTCCCTCAGCAGTAGGCAGAAATCAGGATCAAAAGCGTTGGAGTAAGTGATCTTTGCAGAGGCTTCGGAGGGTTTTATCTTAGCATGGATCCTACTGTACATCTTATTAAACCTCTTGGAAAATTCAGAGACAGACTCTCCTTCCTTTCTCCTCAACGACCCGAACTCTGTCATGTAGTACATGAAATCTTTTTTATCCCCCCATTGCCTTAAAAAGGCATGGTCTAGTGCTTCGATCCCATCAATAGATCCAGGAGGCAGGGCCTTGAACCAATTTCTAGCCTCTCCTTGGAGGCTGTGGATGAAAATCCTCATCCATACGTATGCATGCATGATGACATTGTCATCTGTGAAACTGTAAAAAGCTTCTAGGTGCTCATCTGCAGTTACGTCCCCCTCACCCGTGAATTTCGGTAGTCGCTTGAGGTAACCATCTGTTGCGAGGGCATTGAGGGGCTGAGGTAACACAAGGGGAGCATACCTAGAAGCTATTATAGCTTCCATCCTGGTCATAGGAGGATTAACATCAGCCATAGAAATATTAGGTAAAGGAGAACTCGAAGGAGAAGGAATGTGGACGGGAGATGTCAGAGAAGAGGCTCTTGGAGGAGCTAACTAAGAAAACAGAGAAAGAGCCAAGGGACCTTAATGTGCAGACGCTTTTCTCTGTGCAGTAGTAGAAATAAAAGGAAGGGTTGTGAAACCTTCAGAGGCTTGAGGTCTGTGTTGAGGAACAACTTCTAGGGAGGGGGGAGTGACAAGGATCTCTCTTTCTGATACCAGCTCAAGAGGATAAAACTCAGCAAGAACGCTCTCGAAATTCAGAAAATGGGAAACCTCAGAGGAAGGATGACTAAGAAGCTGAGAATAAGAAAATGAAGTTCTCACAGAAGGGGAAAGTGCATTACGTATTTTGGCACTGGAAACTTCTTTCACAGAGCTCTTTCCCTTTCTGCGCACTGCTTCCGAGTTAGCTTCTGGTGTAGCTAAAGGCAAGTGTGGATTAGACCTCGTGTGCCTACCTCTCGAAGCCACAATTGATAGAGCAGGTTCTCCCCAGCGGAGTCGTCACAATGGAGTCGCCAGGTGCACAGTAGCAATCTTCAAGTTCTAATATCTGATGCACCTTCAGAATCAGTTTAATATTTGTCGTTCAATCCTGGGGAAAATATTCAACTTCATCCCCGGCAACGGCGCCAGAAATGTTAGCGTCAGAAGTCACTCCTGGATCGCTTATAGGAGCAGAGCCTGACACCCATCAGTTTAATGTCATGATTTTTTTAAAGGGGTGATCAAATGGAGGAAAACTCAGAACGATATTGTCTCAACTCAGAAACTAGGCCAGGCATGCATGGACGAGTGAGGTCTTGATAAACTTCAAACAGTGAGCTGCAATAAAGGGTGAGTAGGGGGAAGACTTGCATGAGAAGAGTGCGAAGGTCTATCATAAACATCAGGTTTGTGACATACTGGAGAAGAAAGCATCCGAACGCAAGATCCTTTTACATTCAAACACAGAAGACCGGAGAATACAATACTGTCACAACAAATCCTTTATCATAACATAATTGCAACAATCCACGCGAATCCTTCGATAATGGACTCTCTGGCATAAGACGAAACATAGATGGAAAATGGAGAACTGTTTGTCATAAAACAAGAAATCTCAAACACAGAGGCATAACTAGGAAACCAGAATGGTTGTTGAAACTTTACAGTCGGGAGCTCAGCTCTACCATCGATAGATACAAAAATGGCGAAAACGCCTTCATATACTCAAAACAACAATCAGTGGTGAAATCAAGACACTGCATTGAAGGCTTTGCGTCTGCATGGCTTTCTAATAGTCAACCTCTGAAAGGTCGTGCAACTTATGTCAGACGCAATCTAATTCTTTGACAGTTCCAACGGCGAATCGACGTGCCTTTAACTCATTGTCATGCTTTCCCATTATGGCGGAGGCGATGTCTAACCACCACCAACCACTTCAATAACTGCTTCATCAGGATTGAGGATGGCCCGGCCAACTCGGCACCTTCGGGACGTGGAGGGCCTCCTGTGCTGCCACCTGGAATAATTGACTAGCTCAAAGGATATGCGTGGAGGTCAGCGTGGAAGGCGGGGCATGGGAACGGAGTGATGGGGCCAGAACAGCGGGGAGCGGAGTAAGAAGCGAAGAGGGAGGAGAGAGATGTTATAGGGGAGACACATGGCAAAAGGAGATAAGCGGAGGAGGTAGGAGAGTAGATGGGGAAAGGACCATCTGGACTGAAGAGTGGAGAAGGACAGATGACACACGGCTGCGGGGGGAGAGGTGGTTCTGGAGGATGACATGA
>JZKD02S0336783.1:6604-19226 GCA_000966675.3 Picea glauca | reverse complement strand
TGCCAACAGTATTGAAGATTTTATCATAAAAATCATGACTTGTTGATCTTAAAGACTGTTCTTGGTTTGCATCTTTTGAAACATCGTTGGAAAAGACAGTTGAGGATGATGTTAGTACGATTTTTTGGTTGTTTTTTTTGAGTTGAAATTCTCTTTGATGTCCTAATCTGAATTCGTTGCTTTTGACAGAGATAACTACTTCTTCCAGTGTGTCACCATTGTTGGCAGCCAATAAACATTTTTCATTGTCTCATAAGCTGCCCACACCAATGTTTCGCAAACATTGATTTTTCGTCGCAATTTTCAAATGAACAATGATTTTATTCTTTGCGCCTTTTCGCATGCCTATCTTCGCTAAATCTTCACGAGTGTAAGCATGAAGATTTCTCCTTTCGAGGTCACATTTCGATCATTATCTGAACTGCCAATATTTTTTGTGTCACTATGCATATTGCGCCTATCTTTTTATTGATGTTTACATGATCGACAATGTCCTTTGATCGGTTTTCATAATTTGATGCATTATATAACTCGGTTTTATTGAAGACATTTAGCCTTTGGATTCGCATTTTATGACTCGCCTGAACATTGATTCATTGAATTGCATGGCGGACCTGATTTATCTTTTGTAATCCTTATTGTTGATCCTTATCATAGCTCTTGGCATATCAGTTCTATGCAATATCAATTTGACACCTCGGTTAAACATTTGATTGGCGAGATCATGATTTTGGGTTTTGAACTACATGTCGGATGTTTGAACATTATGGTATAACACTCACACACATTGGTATACTCATTGGACATTCTTATGTCGATTATGTGATTGGATTTAATTGAATTTTCAATGCATTAATATTTGGATTGGCTTCTCATTTGGCCTACTCAACCTTTGGTTTCATAAGGTATATGGATATTCATACCTATCTTTTAATATAATGCCTATGGCTATTTTTGTAACTGTTGATATGTTGTTGGCATCGATGGTTACATTGGCGCATAGTTGAGTTTAACTCGATTCCTGGTAGATTAAAAACTTTGGTATAACATTGATTGCGCATTCACTTATCATTGTTTATTGGTCAACCAATTGATGTAATTGTTGAGTTGTGTTATAGGGGGTATTATAGTTGTAAACACCCGCCACCTTACCAGAAATTAAGCTATTCCTCACTTGCCACACTCATGCTCGCTAATATGATGGTTTCCTCATATTCATAAATCGTACTGAGATCCCAAGCTGGTCTGAGATGGGTTCCTGTTTTACAAAGCGAATTCCCAAGGATGATGATATTGCAGTTGTTTCGTCCCAAGCTGTAAACGCCAAACCTATGGTTAGGGTTGTTTGGATCTGAATTATGTCCGTACTTTGATTGCTTTGCAATATAAAGGTTTTGATGTGCGTGTTGTGTGGCTAACTTCTGATGATGATGCGAGAGGAAATAAGTTGGAATTCCTTGCTTCCATAAGGCCAGATGTGAAGTTGCCCATCCTTCAGTATAGGTCGAACACAATTTTTGGGTCTTGTGATGTCATTTTACAATACATTGAAGCAAAGTTTCTGAATCCACATCTGGTTCCTGATGGACCCATGGCGGATATAACTTTAGATTGGGTGGCTTATATTCGGGATATTTTCTCACCATCGGTACTAGAACTCTGTTATGACACTAATCCACTGGCACGGCAGGAACTACAGCTGAAGCTTGAAACGTCATTCGCAAGATTGAATGGGGGAATTACGGAATACAGTAACAAGGGACATTATTTATTTGGTAATGTTTTAGTCTGGAAGATGTGTATCTTATCCCATGTCTTTATCTGGCATTCCCATTGCAACATTTCAGAGGAATTGAAATCAATACAGTTTCGGTAGTGATTCCTTACAGGATAATGAAATATCTCCAGCAAAGCAAATGTCACGAGGGAGAGCAGATAATGCAATCGCTCCATCTTTACTGGCAACTGGAAGCTTCAAACCCCATGGCTGATATCACAAGTGTGGATACTGCACAGGGACTCCAATATCTAAGGGATTTTCAAGTCATATGACCGAATATGATGGTGCAGGTTGGCCTTCTTACTCAGAGACAGTGGGTCCTATGTCTGATGGTATAATCGAAGCTCCAGGACCAATCGAAGAATTTGCAGTTAATAGTGTTAAAGTAATAAGTGAGGCTATAGATGTGAAATTGGATAATATGTTTGAGGTTTCAGAAACATCAATATCTCTCCCATCCATTCAGCCTAATGTTGAACCAGATCCATGTTTTAGAGATATTACATTGCAAAACATTGAATCAGAAAAAATAATGAAAAAGTAAGCCTCAAGAAAGTCGTTTTAAATTTTTCTTCAGATCTGAAGGATGGAGAGGCATATGTTGTTTTGCTAAATACCGTTGCACCAGAGTGTTGTAATATTTCCCCTTTGGAATCCAAGGACCTCATGGAAAGGGCTAAATTGATTTTGTTGCAAACAGAAAAATCAATTGTAAAAGATATTTTGTTGAGGGCTCTACCAATTTGAACCTTGCTTTTATTGCTCATATTTTCCACCAAAGGAAAGGATTATCATTATATTCTAGCAAGGCATCTATTGCAGAGACCATGCAAGATGATGAAGTCTCTAGGGAGGAAAGAACTTTCCATTTTTGGATGAACAGTCTTGGGACTAATACGTATATCAACAATTCCTTTGAAGATGTGAGGAATGGGTGGGTCTTACTGGAGGTACTTGATAAGGTGGTACCAGGGATAGTTAATTATAAACTTGCCAACAAGCTTCCAATAGAGATGCCTTTCAAAAAAGTGGAAAATTGCAACCAGGTTATCAGGATCGGGAAGCAGCTGAAGTTTTCACTAGTGAATCTTGCGGGGAATGATTTTGTGCAAGGAAATAAAAATCTTATTCTTGCATTCATGTGGCAGTTAATGTGCCAAAATATTCTTCAGCTTCTCAAGAACCTGAGGCATCATTATAATGGTAAAGAGATAAGGCATTTCAAGAGATTATTCAAGCAAGAAATTACTCTGTTTCCACAAAAATGAACAAAGAACCTACAAAGGATATTCAAGAAGAATTGGTTGAGCTACCAGGTGGATCATCATTGGAATTTCATTCAAGTCACAAAAGTGAAATGAAAGAAGGACACAACGCTGTTTCAGGAACCTTTGGGGATGGATCTGTCTCTGAAATCACTGTGAATGATTATACACAACAATTTGCCAATTTTGAGAATGATGTTGATGGATATGGATCAAGAGTTGTTCAAAAATGCCAGCATGAAACAAAGGCAATACATATGCAAGAAAAGCATGAAATGACAGGGCAATGTTTGGAGGCAGTTGTTGCGTCAAAAAGCTATGTTTTGAGGGTCTGTCAGTTGTGCACAGTTAAAGGAGCCAGTTCCAATTGTTTGCATCAAAACTAAGCATACTGAAGCAAAGAGACACGGTGGGGAAAATCTTTCAACCTTACAACAGTCGCTAAAAAGCATAATGCTGAATGTGCAGAATCCAATTTCACTGATAAATATGAGAGATGCAATGAAAAAATCATGGAATTTGGCAAATGTCAAGGAACCTCTTCTGATAACCATTTTTGCCAATGTTGAAGCTGCTTTAATTCTCCACATTAAATTCTAGATAGATTTTTTATTTAAGTTGCAAAGATTCATTTGATATTTGTTTTGATTGACATAGATTAAATTTGGGTTTTGTTTCTTCTAATTTAGCATGGAAGTTTTGGTTTGTTTTGATTTAAATATTTTGTTTTGTTTTAATTAGTAATCAAATATTTATTTGAATATATTTCTATTAGTTTTAATTGACTTAAAACAGGTCTGTTCTGAAATTAGACCAGCTACAGAATCAGTTGATTCTGTAGCTAGTCTACAGGAGTAGATTTTTACCATTTTTTTAATAAAATATCCATTTAACTTGATTTTCTTTTGTCTATTACAGGTCAATTCGAATTTGCAATTGAATGAGGAGCAGTTGGAAGATATATTAAGGATTTCAGTTGCATTTTTAGTTACTTAGTTTAAGGGATTTTGGGATTATTCCGAGATTGTGTGAACTTATTTGGTATTATCCACAAGAATGCTTTACCTTGTGAGAAACCTATTTAAACTTATGATTTTGTAATAAAGGATCATCCTCAGTTGGGGAGAACAAAGATATGGAGTTCTGAATCAAACTAGAGCAGACTTGGTGTTTTGTCATAGCTTTCGCTTTTCAATATATCAACACTTTGTTCCATGTTTTGTATATCAGCTTGTTTATGGTTTAGTATTTCTTTATCTACCTAAATCAAATGCAGATGATATAATATTATTGTTGTTATCCATATCTTGTTTCTTCCTAAATTGATAAAAGACATAACAGTTGATAGTTCAATTCATGAATCATAGCTTTGTCTTCTTTATAAATTGAATTGTAATATATAGATTTGCTGCATAATAAGTTTCCCCTTTTGCACCAATTTATAATCAGAAAATTGTTATGATTTCTTTTATGTCTTGTTTGTCCTGTAACATACTTCAAGAATCAGCATCGCTGATCTTTTACGAGAAGCTTACGGATTAACTGGTGTGAGTTTCCCTCCTCCAATTAGCTTAAGAAGCAATCATACACAGGGCAGACTTGGAGCGATTCCAGGTCAATTAGTGTCTAGTTTATTGCTTTTATCAAGTAGTTTAATATAGATATAATTTTGATTTGTTTTAATTTCAGTTAGTTTATTTTCTTATTCATAAACTATAAAATCAAAAAAGAGTTATCTTCGTTGTCTTGGGACATCAATCGAATTAGTTTCACAGGTTTTACTTAAATCTGTAGCTTGTATGTAATGTATATTTGTGAATAAATTGTAATTAACTGATAAATAAGTAGTTGATTTGAGTTATTTGTAGATAGAATAGTTAGCATAGTTTAATATAGTTTGTTTAGTTTGTTTTATTAGTTCCTAGTTTCCTCTATTTTAGTTTGATTTCTTTTATTTAGTTAGTTAGTTTGTTTTAGTTAATTTTTATTAGTTTTTTTTAGTTTCCTTAGTTTAGATCACTTATCTCAGATCATCTTTTCTCTTTGGTTTTCTTACGATACCTTAGAGCGGCCAACGGAGCCGTTAAACTTGTCAGGGTGGTCTATTCCAAACAGCTTGGGTTATTTAGACAACCCCGGACCAGTTCCAATCGCTCAGTTGACGGATGGACTGTTTCGCCCGTCAACAACATGGTAAATGAAGGCAAGTGAAGGAAAGTGAAGGCAAGGCAAGGAAAGGCATGTCATGGCAATCATGACAAGGAAAGGAAATGTATGGGAAGGCATGGAAAGGAAAGGAAATGCAAGTAAAATCATGACATAGCATGGAAAGGCAAGTCAAGTCATGTCAAGGCATGGAAAGGAATGGAAAGGAAAGGAAAGAAAAGGCAAGGGAAGGTAAGGCATTGCAAGGGAAGGTATGGAAAGGTAAGGCATGTGAAGGAAAGCAAAGGAAAGGAAAGGCATGGGAAGGCATGGCAAGGAAAGGCATGGGAACAAATGGGAAGACATGGCAAGGAAATAAAAGGCAATGTATGGCATGGGAAGGCATGACATGGCAAGGCATGGGAAGGCAAGGAAAGGAAAGGAATGGGAATGCATGGTAAGGAAAGGCATGGGAAGACATGGAAAGGAACGGAATGGGAAGGAATGACAAGGAAAGGCATGGGAAAGAAAGGGATGGGAAGGAAAGGAAAGGTAAGGAAAGGTAAGAAATGGCATGGTATGGAAAGGCAAGAAAAGGCAAGGCATGGTAAGGCAAGGAAAGACATGGAAAGGAAAGGAAAGGAAAGGGAAGGAAAGGAATGGAAGGGAAAGGCAAGGTAAGTGAAGGCATGGAAAGTGAAGGCATGGAAAGGTAAGGAAAGACAAGGAAAGGCATGGCATGGGAAGACATGGAAAGGCAAGGAAAGGCATGGGAAGGCATGGAAAGGCAATGCAAGTGTTGGGCGCATGACTATTTTGAGAAGGAAGTCTATTTTGGGCGCATGCCTATTTTTGGAGGAAGATTTGTTTTGGGGAAATACCTATTTTTGGAAAGAAATACCTAATTTTGGAGTGCACGCGACAAGTGGCAAGAAAGAAACATGTGGAAAAAGAACGAAAAGAAGCATGCAGGGGGAAAAGAAACATGTCATGTAGGAAGAAAATCCTAACCATGATAGAGTTAGGGTTTTTGAAAAATATTGTAACATCTATAATCCTATAAAATAGTACAAATAAGGACCTTTCCTTTAAAAATAATATTCACCAAGGATGAGGACCTTTCGCAGAGTGAATGATTAGTAATATTCACCAAGGTTTCTACATTTAAAAATAATTTCCATCCTTAAAATCATCCCTAGTTTGGGCCATGGAATCCAATGAACGAGGAGATTGAAAGATGGTTGAAAACAAAGGAACTCAAGTTTTCACACAAGGACAACATAAACCCTAAGTTAACACTGTGCAAATATCTCGACAAATACATGTTTAGAGACTTGCACAAGGTATTTTTCTATGATTTCCTACATTTGTTGTAGGAGTGGTTATTGAGGTTAAAGTAAAACCACCCTATGAATCAGATCAAATAGTCGGAGTGGAATCCTATGGAGATCACACAATTACAACAAGTTAATAACAAATTCACGCGCATAATAGATATATGGTTAAACAATATTGTTGTTGGGTTTATCACTGAATTTGCAGTAGATATTGCGAAGTCCTACACCGCACTAGAGAAGGATTTTCTAAAAGGACCCAGACATAGATACATCATATTTTTGTATACCTCAATCAATATTTTATTGTATGACAATGATGTGATCACTATGGAATCATACATCTAAACTTCCCTGTATGCATGGGGGAAGGGGGAAAGCATTGAAAGGAGGTTGAGAAATGGAAAGGGAGATGAATAAGGGAAAGAAGGAGGCCATGGAACCAATAATGATGGAAGAGGAACAAATAAAGTATATAATCGAAAAATTTGGAAAGACATGTAACAAAATACCCTACCAATATAAAATGAATAACAGGAAGAGAGCCATAGCCGACAGAGAGGGCTTGGTGAAAAATGAAGAAGAGGTAGAGGATGTTTGGGCTATGGAGAAGATTGAGAAAATATTGTGTGCAACATATAAACGGAAAATAGGAGATATAGGGTCGGGAACATAAGAAAGAAATCTAATCTAGATCACCATCAGTGTGGAACCTGTAACCCCATGTGCAACTAATACACCAGAAAGAACACCAACATTTAGACAACCAAATTTTAGTGGAAGAAGAACAATAGGACATGGATCTAATCAATGAAAATCAACTAGGGGAGTAAGTTCACGAAGTAACAGTAAATTGTCTACATCGCGTGGAGGAAGTAGTTCAACATAGTTCAAAATGGCAGGACATGATACCATGATCAGATTACCAGAATTTTTGGGGCGGGAATTAGAGGACCCTAAAAATAACTTATTCATTTGTGAGAAGATATGGGAAGAAAATCATATCACAGATGAGGATACAAATATCGCACATTTAGCTATCACACTAAGAGACTATGTGCCGAACTAGTACATGATCTTGGATGTAAACAGTCCACAAGGAGTACCAAAGACTATCCTAGATGTGAAAAAACTACGGGTAAACGAATTTCAAAATCCAAGCTCATAAGACCAGTACATGAATGAAATGATTGAAATCGGGAAAAAACCATGTGATTCTATTTGGGATATTGATCAAAGGTTCAAACATTTGAAAGGTAAGTTGAAATATGCAATTACTAACATGCAACATAGGCACTTATTTGTGAACTCATTGTTACTACACTTGAAATATTCGTTAAGACAAAAAAAGTTCCAACTCAGGCAGAGGCTCTACAATAAGCCTTACAACTGGAAGAGAACCAGTATCAACAAAAAATATATAGCACTAGAGGAGCTGAAGGAGGATTTGAAGAATCTAACATTTCAACTTAACCAGAATTAGAGAAAATACAAAACAAAACTTGTTTGGTGTACACTATGCAGGACAAAAGGACACCATAAGAACAAATGTCCAACTTTTCTACAGTACATGGAAATAGGGGTGTTGAACCCCTTTCCAATAAGAGGACCATGGTGAAATATTTGTAAGATTCCAAGGAATGATCCATATCATTTTCTAATGATGCAAAAGTATAAGATTACCAAAAATTTCATATTACAATTTCTGCAAATCAGTGGGTCATGATGATAAGGATTGTAGAATGATGGAACCGATGAGAGAAAGAGCTTCAGACACTTATAGGGTGCAAGAAGAAATCATGATAGTATAAGCTACAACTCATATAATCTAGGTAACACCACCATACAACAGTGCACAACCACAATACAACAATGTGCAATCATGGTATAATAATTCACAGTCATAGTATAACCCTGCATAGCATAACCAGGTACGCAAATATAATGCACTGCAAGGGGATAGAGGTGGATACATAGGAGGAGGATAAGGAAGAGGAGGATTTGGATGAGGCATAGGACTAGTAGTGTGCCACAACTTCCAACAACTAGTACATTATGCAAGGGATTGTCCACTTCCACTGACAACATGTATGTATTGTCTCACAACAAACCATGACATAGAATACTGCCCAACACTCTTGGGAAATATCCAGGAAAAGGGAACCAGAACAACTATAATTTCTAGTGGATTTATATAGAATCCAGGGATGATGGCAGAAACATCAATATAGTCACTTGAGGAGGAGCCAAGATAGGCGTTGATGTAGCAAAAAAATATCCAACTCAACACCAATGGGTTAAGAAGAATACTGAGCCACAAAATAAGTTTGACACACAAAAAGAAGAGGAAACATTTGAGGCCATAAAGGATTTTCTCAAGAATATTTTTTCTCCTACATCAATTGTGCAAAAAAATAAAAACCCACCAATCTACAATATTTCGTCCTCAATGGGATATACCAGTAAAGAAAAACCTTTAGAGAAAGTAAGTACCATAAAGACTTTTCTGCAATCCCATGTTAAGTTATTGAATCATCTGTTAAGGTATTACAAAATCTGCTAGAAAGATGCAACAAAAAGGTAGAAGGGAAGTTAGAGCAGAAAATAGTCAATCATCTCCATACAAGAAGAAGTACAAGAAAAGAATTTGGGTTGAATGCTAGCATTCGAGATTTCAACATGAGATATATTATACTAGATTTAGGCTCTGAAGTAAATGTACTTCCTAAGAATACATGGAAGTGTATGGGAGAATCCACATTAGGGTATTCACCCGTCCAGTTGAAACTATCAAATCAACACAGAGTGTTACCAATTGGAAGGCTTAAATGTGTGACAATAGATTTGTATGGAGTGCGCACTATGGCATATTTTGAAGTGATAGAGATAGTATATGGAACAACACCTTACCCAACATTACTTGGATTTGACTGGGAATTTGATAACCAATATATAATCAACCTGAATACAATAAAAATGAATTTTGAATCAGGTCAATATAGAATCATTGCACCATTGGATCCTTCCGAAGGAGAAAGGTTTGTAGAGGCCACTTGTTTGGATCTAGAGGAAATAAACCAGTTGTACATAACCATCATGCAAGAGTATTATGTCAAATCAATTGCAGATGGGGTACTCAACTGGAGAAGCATTACATCATGTGCTTTTGACTCAGACACAGGTTTGGAGAATCGGAAACAATGACTACATGAAGTTTCCACAAGGAGGTGCACAAGAATACACAATGTAGTAAGATGAGTTGGTACATAGATAAGAGAAACTCACAATTTTCATAGGCTAAACAACTTAGAGGATTTATTGAGTAAATATGAAGAGGAAGTGTTAGAAAATCATAGGCTCTTATCCCTAGATATTACACTCAAGGAAACACCTACAATATGGTGGGGTGTGCACAAAGAAACAATTCAGGATTGGTATCAGTGTAAACGACTATTGTGCATTATATTTGGAGAAGAACATGGGAGACATACAATGCATAAGTATGATGGGAAAGGAACCCTAGTGGAACATTTGGAGAGGTGACGAACATAATGGAGTATGATACCATCAAATGAATGGCCTCATCACTTTATTCATACATTGGAAGGGATCTCAGGGAACTGGTACATAGACCAGGAGATGCACAGAGGCAATACAAAATGGATAGGATTACACAAGAATTTTCTAGTAATCTTCTCATTCGAACACGAGAACCCCAACATTGATTCAACATTGAAATTGATAAGGGGAGTAATATTTTTTGATGAACCAGAGGTTGAAATCATAACGAAATATGAATAGAAGAACAAATCGACAATTAAATACTTACTCTCATGTTATCATGTCAAAGAGGAAGCACGAGATGAAGATGATCCATGCAACATTCATATTACAAGTATTGAAGGAGAGAGAGAGGTAGAAGGTCCATATTTGGAGTCAGAGGCATTTTATCCACCAATCAAAGTTAATAAATTCAATATTGGGATGAATGAAAATCCTAAAATGGCAAGTATTGGAGACTTTTGGCATAAGA
This sequence comes from Picea glauca, assembly GCA_000966675.3. Classification (NCBI taxonomy): domain Eukaryota; kingdom Viridiplantae; phylum Streptophyta; class Pinopsida; order Pinales; family Pinaceae; genus Picea; species Picea glauca. Next base: position 8,669 of record JZKD02S0336783.1, on the reverse strand, counting down.
AAACATTAGAAAGATTTACAGAGTTACTATGTGAATATAGTGACCTGTTTCCAACAAAATTTATAGAGATGAACGACATAGCAAGGGATCTAGGTGAGATGAAGATACCTTTCAAACCTGAGGCTATACCTTTCAGAAAAAGATCTTACTGACTGAATCCAGTGTATAAGAAGAAAGTGAATCAATGTTGGAAGTTGGTATTATAGAACCAATAGAAGAATCTGAATGGATCAGCCCCATGGTAGTCCAGGAAAAGAAGAAAGGGGGGATAATGATTTGTGTATATTTGAGGAAACTCAATGATTCTTTATTACATTACCCTTTCCCAACCCCTTCACAGATGAGGTCTTATAAAATGTGGGAGGCTAGTAAGCATATTCATTCATAGATGGATTCTCAGGTTACCATTAGATCAAAATATTTCTAGAGGATAGGTATAAGACTACTTTTTCTACAGAATGGGGATCCTAATAATATACATTCATGCCCTTTGGATTAAAGAATGCACCAATTATGTTTTCAAGGGTAGTCATAGTTGGTTTTAAGGAATTTATACATCTGTTTCTAAAAGTATATCTAGATTACTAGACTGTGTATAGTATATTGAAGGACCATGTAGAAGTGTTAAGATTAATGTTGGAAAGATGCAGGAAATGTCAGATATCATTGAACATCAAGAAATTAATTTTTGGTACACCTTTTGGGATATTGTTGGGACATATAGTGTGTAAATAGGGTTTACTGGCTGATCATGCTAAGATTGCATTCATTATAAATTTACCACTAGCAAAGTCAGTTCGTCGGTTAAGAGAAACACTGGGACATACAGGATATTACAGAAAGTTTATAAAGGGGCATTCATAGATTACTACACAAATGGAAAAATTAGTAAAGAAGGACACCATATTTTAGTGGAATGAGGATTGCCAACAAGGATTGGACACTCTAAAGGAAAATGTGGTCACAACACCTATATTAGTATTTCCATATTGGGAAAATACATTTCATGTGCACGTAGATGCATAAACAATAACACTTGGAGAAATTCTAGCGCAACCAAGAGCAGGGGACTTACACCATCCTATAGCCTTTGCAAGTATAAAGTTGTTAGAATCTGAGCAGAATTACTACACCACAAAAATACAAGGACTAGACATGGTATATACACTTCATAAATTCAGGCACTATTGACGGGGTAAACACTTTAAAATGTTCAAAGACCATTCTTCCCTAAAATATCTAGTCAACAATCCAGTGTTGGGAGGGTGTATTTATAGATGGTTGTTATTATTCCAAGAATTTGATTTCGAAGTGATAGTCAAACCAGGGAAGTTGAATGTAGGACCTGATCACCTATCAAGGATAACCAATGGAGAAGAACCTACTAACTTGGAAGACAAATTCCTTGATGCATAGTTAGTTTTAGTACACGTAGCTAATGAACACTTTGTTGATATTATTGAATACTTAAGTACAGGGGTTGTGACACAGGACTTTAGAACTTCCCAGAAGAAAAACATGGTAGCCAAAGCTGCAGACTATCAACTCATTTCAGGTCATTTATACAATATTGATGGAGATAACATTTCGAGGTGTGTATTTGACCATGAACGACCCAGGATTTTAGCAGAAGAACATGAAGGTATAGATGGAGGACACTATGCAAGAAAATATATAGAACATAAGATATTGTGCACAATATTATGGTGGCCAACAGTTCATAACTAATGAGTTTATAACGTAATGAGTTTGATTTTAGTAAATATATCCAATTATGATAATTAATGATGGGACCCCTATTTATGTGGCAAGGGTACACATCATCCAAATCTTAACCCACTCCTCACCTGCAGTGAAGGACAATTCTCTTAGCACCGACGATGAGGCAAGGAACCCCATGTCATCTTCAAGCTAAGTGATTGTTCATATTTAAATTATTTTAATTGCATGAAAAACATTTTGACCATTACTCTTTCATTGATATTTATTGTTGTTGATTTGTTTCCATAACTCTGATATTGATGTCCTTAATCTTCTCTTGCAGTGAGGGATCACTCGGCGGCTT
>JZKD02S0336772.1:5542-19226 GCA_000966675.3 Picea glauca | reverse complement strand
CATGGCAACCACTCATGCAAGTAAGGAAGCAATATGGTTACAAATAATGTGTTCAGGTATTAGGTTGGTACAACAAGCTATAAGGATAGATTGTGATAGTCAGAGTGCAATTTTTTTGGCGAAGAACTTGGCTTATCATTCAAAGACAAAGAATATTAATATTCAATATAACTTTGTAAGAGACATGGTTGAAGAAAAGAAAGTGTTGTTGATGAAGGTGGACACTTTGAAGAATTTTGCAGATTCATTAAAAAAATCTGTGAGCAATGAAAAGTTCTCTTGGTGTAGAGAATCCATGGGCATTGTTGCCCTGGATTGTTGACTATGTAACCCTGTAACCCCCTATATGCAAAGAAAACAACAAGTGGGTGAATGTTGGGTATGTGTTTTATTCTTTGCATGACTAGTCCTAGTGGATTTTACATTGTGACAAGCGTATAGGGGGGCGATATCCCACCTACGCAGGGCTTCGGGGGCAGTGCCCCCAAGATTTTTTTTACCTCGGGAAACATGTCGCATTTTTTCCTCATTGTTTGTGTCACCTTGATTTTCATGTCCATTGTTGGGAGGTTTTTTATCACATGGTTTTTGCCAATAGTTTTCTATTTTTAGTTAAGGAATTAGGGTTGTTGACTAATCCAGGTCATTGGGTTAGAGTTTTGGATGTCGTTGGATCCTATATGTATGTTGTATTGTAAACAATGTGTCACTATGAATGAATATAGAATATGATGGTTTTCCTAGGTTGGGTTTCCAGGGGAAAAATATCTGTGTAATGTGTGTATTTGTCATTGTATCTTTTTTGTTCTTTTATTGAAAATGTGTTTGTAGTAAAATATTGTACAAGGTCAAAATCTACACTTCCTGCATAGCATCCTCATGTTCCCAAGTTGCATCCTCAGGACCATAACAGGGCCACTGGACCTTTACCAATCCTACTATGTGATTCCATAGTGTCTTGAATTTTCGATCCAATATGCACATTGGTTGAACTCGAAATACCCCCTCTTGCTCCACCTGAATCACATTCCAATCAATGACATGATTAGCATCAATTATATACTTTTTATGTAAATAAACATGGAATACATTATGAATACTCAAGGATGTAGTCAATGCAAACATATATGCGACAAGACCAATCCTCTCTAAAATTTCAAATGGCCCACAATAGTGTGCTACCATCTTAGAACAATTCCCCAACTTCAGGGAACTACACCTGGCTTTCACTTTCAAAAACACGTGGTCACCCACTTTAATTTCTCTATGGATTACACCTTTATCTGCACAACTCTTTTGCATGTCTTGGGCAACCTTTAAGTTCTGCTTTATCTTTACCATCTTCTCTTCCATTTTTCGGAGCAAATCTGGCCCAACTATTGTGCGGTCTATTGGGTTATCCCAACTCACATGCATGTTGAACCTTCTACCATACAGTGCTTCAAATGGACTCATATTTAAAGATGTTTGATATCCATTTTTGTAAGAAAACTCTACCAAATGTAAGTAGTCTTCCCATTTTGATGGTTTATCCATCACATACATCCATATCATATCTTCTATAACCTAATTTACCCTCTTTATTTTTCCATCTAATTCTTGGTGATATATTGTGCTAAAGTTCAAACTTTTCCCAATTCCTTCGAATAATCCCTTCCAAAAATTTGAAGTGAACGTAGGATCTATGTCAGACACAATTTCCTTAGGCATACTGTGAAATTTATCATTTTCTCGCATGTATATATCAGCAATGTCAGTTTCCTTGTGTGTTGATTTCAGTGGAACAAAATGGGAAGCTTTAGTAATCTTTTCCACCATCACCATAATAGAATCATGTTGCTCAGAATTCATAGGCAACATAGTTACAAAATCCATCGTTATAACATCCCACTTCCACTCANAAAAACACGTGGTCACCCACTTTAATTTCTCTGTGGATTACACCTTTATATGCACAACTCTTTTGCATTTCTTGGGCAACCTTTAAGTTATGCTTTATCTTTACCATCTTCTCTTCCATTTTTCGGAGCATATCTGGCCCAACTATTGTGCAGTCTGTTGGGTTATCCCAACTCACATGCATGTTGAACCTTCCACCATACAGTGCTTCAAATGGATTCATCTTTAAAGATGTTTGATATCCATTTTTGTAAGAAAACTCTACCAAATGTAAGTAGTCTTCCCATTTTGATGGTTTATCCATCACATACATCCTTATCATATCTTCTATAACCTAATTTACCCTCTTTGTTTTTCCATCTAATTCTTGGTGATATATTGTGCTAAAGTTCAAACTTTTCCCAATTCCTTCGAATAATCCCTTCCAAAAATTTGAAGTGAACTTAGGATCTATGTCAGACACAATTTCCTTAGGCATACTGTGCAATTTATCAATTTCTCGCATGTATATATCAACAATGTCAGTTTCCTCGTGCGTTGATTTCAGTGGAACAAAATGGGAAGCTTTAGTAATCTTTTCCACCATCACCATAATAGAATCATGTTGCTCATAATTCATAGGCAACATAGTTACAAAATCCATCGTTATAACATCTCACTTCCACTCAGGAATGGACAAAGGTTGTAGCAAACTAGTTTGATGTTTTTTCCCATCCTTGACCTTCTGACATTCAAGGCATCTAGCAATAAAATCAACAATTCCTTCTTCATACCTAGCCAATAGTATTGCTTCTTGACAATGGCAATTGTCTTCTAGTATCCTGGATGTCCAACATAAGGAACCTTATGAATATTTGACAATATCATGACTTTCAACTCTTGATCATTTGACACTTAGACTCTATGTCTATACATGAGGATCCCATCCTCTCTTAGCTAATAACCTTTCAAATTCTGTTGCGACATACCTTGCTACAAGTTCACCTTTATGTCCACATAGCGCAGATCTGATTTACCAACTTCTAAAATTTTGTCACACAAATTTGTCTGGTACATGATAATGGTTGTAGCATGCATCTCATGAACTCTCCTATTGATTGAATCAACCACCTTGTTCTCTTTACCTTTGATATGCTTGATATCAAAATCATACTCGTTGAGGAATTCCAACCATCTACTTTGTCTAACATTTAAAGTTGTTTGACTAAAGAAATATTTCAGACCATAGTGGTTGTCCTCGACTCAAATATTTTACCCATGAGATAGTGCCTCAACATCCTCAAGGCATGCACTATGGCCACCATATCTAAATCATGAGTGGCATGGATTCTTTCATTTTCTTTTAGCTTCCTTGATTCGTAAAATATCACGTGCCCATTCTGACTAAGGACTCCCCCAAGTCCTTATTTTCAAGCATCTGTACATACAATGAAGTCTTCATTTGGATCAACAATCCTCAAAATTGGTGAACTTGTCAACAAAAACTTCAAGTGTTGAAAACTTCTTTCACGATCTGTAGACCATTAAAATCGCACACCCTTCTTTTTCAAGGAGGTAATTGGGTGCACAATTTTTGAGAAGCCTTCAATAAACCTTTTGTAGGACCCTGCTAGTCCCATAAAGGAACTTACCTCTAAACATTTATTGGTGTTGGCCATTCCTCAAGGGATTTTATATTTGATGGATCCATGACTATTCCTTCCTCTGAAATGATATGACCCAAGTAATGAATCTGTATCTGGTAAAATGAACACTTGCTCAACTTTGCATAAAGTTGTTTCTCCCTCAATACTTGCAACACCATCCTCAAGTGTTGCTCATGCTCCTATTCAAACTTTGAGTAAATAAGTATGTCATCCAAAAATACNCCTTAGGCATACTATGAAATTTATCAATTTCTCGCATGTATATATCAGCAATGTCAGTTTCCTTGTGCGTTGATTTCAGTGGAACAAAATGGGAAGCTTTAGTAATATTTTCCACCATCACCATAATAGAATCATGTTGCTCAGAAGTCATAGGCAACATAGTTACAAAATCCATCGTTATGACATCCCACTTCCACTCAGGAATGAACAAGGTTGTAGCAAACCAGTTGGATGTTTTTTCTCATTCTTGACGTTTTGACATTCAAGGCATCTAGCAATAAAATCAACAAATCCTTCTTCATACCTAGCCAATAGTATTGCTTCTTGACAATGGAAATTGTCTTCTAGTATACTGGATGTCCAACATAAGGAACCTTATGAATCTTTGACAATATCATGATTTTCAACTCCTGATCATTTGACACAAAGACTCTATGTCTATACATGAGGATCCCATCTTCTCTTAGCTCATAACCTTTCAAATTCTGTTGCAACATACCTTTCTGCAAGTTCTCCTTTATGTCCACATAGCACAGAGCTGATTTACCAACTTCTAAAATTTTGTCACACAAATTTTTCTGGTACATGATAATGGTTGTAGCATGCATCTCATGAAATCTCCTATTGAGTGCATCAACCACCTTGTTCTCTTTACCTTTTATATGCTTGATATCAAAATCATACTCGTTGAGGAATTCCAACCATCTACTTTGTCTAACATTTAAAATTGTTTGACTAAAGAAATATTTCAGACCATAGTGGTTGTCCTCGACTCAAATATTTTACCCATGAGATAGTGCCTCCACATCCTCAAGGCATGCACTATGGCCACCATATCTAAATCATGAGTGGCATGGATTCTTTCATGTTCTTTTAGCTTCCTTGATTCGTAAAATATCACATGCCCATTCTAACTAAGGACTCCCCCAAGTCCTTATTTTCAAGCATCTGTACATACAATGAAGTCTTCATTTGGATCAACAATCCTCAAAATTGGCGCACTTGTCAACAAAAAGTTCAAGTGTTGAAAACTTCTTTCACAATCTATAGACCATTCAAGTCACACACCCTTCTTTTTCAAGGAGGTAATTGGGTGCACAATTTTTGAGAAGCCTTCAATAAACCTTTTGTAGGACCCTGCTAGTCCCATAAAGGAACTTACCTCCAAAAATTTCTTGGTGTTGGCCATTCCTCAATGGATTTTATCTTTGATGGGTCCACAAATATTCCTTCCCTTGAAATTATATGACCCAAGTAATGAATTTGTATATGGTAAAATGAACACTTGCTCAACTTTGCATAAAGTTGTTGCTCCCTCAATAATTGCAACACCATCCTCAAGTGTTGCTTGTGCTCCTATTCAAACTTTGAGTAAATAAGTATGTCATCCAAAAATAAAATGACAAACTTATCTAAATAATTTATGAAAAATCCATTCATTAAACACATGAAGACAACTAGTGAATTTAACAACCCAAATGGAACCATTGTAAACTTGTAATGACCATACCTTGTGTTAACCATTGAAAGAATCAAAAAATTAATGCTATCCTCACAAATGATTGTCGAGATTTATTATTTTGTAAATGTGTTGACCTACAAAAAATATATCTAGCTAAACAATGATACACACATTTGCAGAGAGAATTGGAAAAGAAGAAGAAGGAGAGAAAGAATGGAAATAATTCTCAGTAACCGTTATGAATAATGAATAATTTACACATGATATACTATGTATAACTTAATGAGTTCGACTTGAGGTGAGACAATTCGCCATAGTGGTGTTATAGAGTGATATGCACACACACCAGTAGTTACAGGAGTGAACTTCTACCTATTCTAGCCTCTTCGGTAGTTATGGGAGTGAACTACCACCTAGTTGAGTTAACTAGTCAACTAGTCTTCAGTTAACTGAATGAACATAAAGTATTGAGGAGTTAGCTTAAGGAATCAAGGCTAATGCGCCACTTTGGTGATGATACCAAGGTAAGGTCAAATTATCATGGTGATTATCCCAATGTTGCATGGTGATGATCCCAATGCAACATCTAAACTCAACTCAACTAGTCAAACTGAAGTGTGAACTGAAAGAGAATATTCTCCAGGTGGAATATTCTCTACTAAAATATAGGAGACTGGATAATGACTAATAAACAAATAAAAAACCTTAGTAAAAATAAATCCTATGTGTGTGTGAAGTAACTCCAACACCCCCTCTGAACATCACTATGGTGAAAATAATGATTGGGTCCCGACAATGAGGCCATGTAAGGTACCCAAGTACAAAATATACACTGAAAATAAAGTGAGGAAAGAGGGAAAACCTCATGGGAAAACCCCCCCCTCAAGGTACAATGTATGTAAAAATAAGAACTACAGTTTCTAGGAAACTGTGTCCTTCACTCCAAGACGACCTCACAGAGAATGAAATTTCTGCTCAATGAAGGTCTTGGTGAAAATGTTGGTCGTCTGTTCTACTGAAGGAAAAAATTGTAAGTCGATGATCCCCTCATGTACTAAGTCTCGGATGTAGTGCATGTGGACCTTGATGTGCTTCATCCACTGCCTCTGAACTGGATCTTTGCAGAACTTCAGAGTGCTCTGGTTGTCACACCAGATGACGATCAGCCAATGAAACTGAATCCCCAACTCAGTGGGAAAATGTTGAAGCCACATAGCTTGAATGGTTATGTTAACTACCCCTCTGTACTCTGACTCGAATGAAAATAGAGAAATGGAAGCTTGCTTCTTGCTCGACCAACAGATAGGCCCGGAACCAAGATTGAGTGAGTGACCAGATGTGGACTTGCGATCAATGCTATCGCCAGCCTAATTGGAATCAGTAAAACCAATGAGATATAATGTAGATTCTTCTGCATAATGAATCCCAAAGGTGATGGTTCCCTGTACGTATCGAAGGATATGCTTTACATCTTTCCAATGTAGCTCATGCAGCTCCTGCATGAACCTGGAAACTGTGCCAACTGCATATGAGAGGTCAAGTCTGGAGTGTGTGAGATACAACAAGCTCCCCACTAGCTGTCTATACAGTGTGCTATCAACCAATGGAGTCTCCCCGCCATCCTCAAGTTTGATTCCTGATAGGAAAGGAGTCGGAGCAAAATTGCAGTCTGTCATGTGAAATCTCTCAAGGAGATCTCGTGCATACTTGGCTTGAGACAGTTTGATGCCTGATGCATCCTGACTGATCTCAAGTCCAAGGAAGAAGTGTAGTGGACNCAAATATTTTACCCATGAGATAGTGCCTCCACATCCTCAAGGCATGCACTATGGCCACCATATCTAAATCATGAGTGGCATGGATTCTTTCATGTTCTTTTAGCTTCCTTGATTCGTAAAATATCACATGCCCATTCTAACTAAGGACTCCCCCAAGTCCTTATTTTCAAGCATCTGTACATACAATGAAGTCTTCATTTGGATCAACAATCCTCAAAATTGGCGCACTTGTCAACAAAAAGTTCAAGTGTTGAAAACTTCTTTCACAATCTATAGACCATTCAAGTCACACACCCTTCTTTTTCAAGGAGGTAATTGGGTGCACAATTTTTGAGAAGCCTTCAATAAACCTTTTGTAGGACCCTGCTAGTCCCATAAAGGAACTTACCTCCAAAAATTTCTTGGTGTTGGCCATTCCTCAATGGATTTTATCTTTGATGGGTCCACAAATATTCCTTCCCTTGAAATTATATGACCCAAGTAATGAATTTGTATATGGTAAAATGAACACTTGCTCAACTTTGCATAAAGTTGTTGCTCCCTCAATAATTGCAACACCATCCTCAAGTGTTGCTTGTGCTCCTATTCAAACTTTGAGTAAATAAGTATGTCATCCAAAAATAAAATGACAAACTTATCTAAATAATTTATGAAAAATCCATTCATTAAACACATGAAGACAACTAGTGAATTTAACAACCCAAATGGAACCATTGTAAACTTGTAATGACCATACCTTGTGTTAACCATTGAAAGAATCAAAAAATTAATGCTATCCTCACAAATGATTGTCGAGATTTATTATTTTGTAAATGTGTTGACCTAAAAAAAATATATCTAGCTAAACAATGATACACACATTTGCAGAGAGAATTGGAAAATAAGAAGAAGGAGAGAAAGAATGGAAATAATTCTCAGTAACCGTTATGAATAATGAATAATTTACACATGATATACTCTGTATAACTTAATGAGTTCGACTTGAGGTGAGACAATTCGCCATAGTGGTGTTATAGAGTGATATGCACACACACCAGTAGTTACAGGAGTGAACTTCTACCTATTCTAGTCTCTTCGGTAGTTACGGGAGTGAACTACCACCTAGTTGAGTTAACTAGTCAACTAGTCTTCAGTTAACTGAATGAACATAAAGTATTGAGGAGTTAGCTTAAGGAATCAAGGCTAATGCACCACTTTGGTGATGATACCAAGGTAAGGTCAAATTATCATGGTGATGATCCCAATGTTGCATGGTGATGATCCCAATGAAACATCTAAACTCAACTCAACTAGTCAAACTGAAGTGTGAACTGAAAGAGAATATTCTCCAGGTGGAATATTCTCTACTAAAATATAGGAGACTGGATAATGACTAATAAACAAATAAAAAACCTTAGTAAAAATAAATCCTATGTGTGTGTGAAGTAACTCCAACACCCCCTCTGAACATCACTATGGTGAAAATAATGATTGGGTCCCGACAATGAGGCCATGTAAGGTACCCAAGTACAAAATATACACTGAAAATAAAGTGAGGAAAGAGGGAAAACCTCATGGGAAAACCCCCCCCTCAAGGTACAATGTATGTAAAAATAAGAACTACAGTTTCTAGGAAACTGTGTCCTTCACTCCAAGACGACCTCACAGAGAATGAAATTTCTGCTCAATGAAGGTCTTGGTGAAAATGTTGGTCGTCTGTTCTACTGAAGGAAAAAATTGTAAGTCGATGATCCCCTCATGTACTAAGTCTCGGATGTAGTGCATGTGGACCTTGATGTGCTTCATCCACTGCCTCTGAACTGGATCTTTGCAGAACTTCAGAGTGCTCTGGTTGTCACACCAGATGACGATCAGCCAATGAAACTGAATCCCCAACTCAGTGGGAAAATGTTGAAGCCACATAGCTTGAATGGTTATGTTAACTACCCCTCTGTACTCTGACTCGAATGAAAATAGAGAAATGGAAGCTTGCTTCTTGCTCGACCAACAGATAGGCCCGGAACCAAGATTGAGTGAGTGACCAGATGTGGACTTGCGATCAATGCTATCGCCAGCCTAATTGGAATCAGTAAAACCAATGAGATATAATGTAGATTCTTCTGCATAATGAATCCCAAAGGTGATGGTTCCCTGTACGTATCGAAGGATATGCTTTACATCTTTCCAATGTAGCTCATGCAGCTCCTGCATGAACCTGGAAACTGTGCCAACTGCATATGAGAGGTCAAGTCTGGAGTGTGTGAGATACAACAAGCTCCCCACTAGCTGTCTATACAGTGTGCTATCAACCAATGGAGTCTCCCCGCCATCCTCAAGTTTGATTCCTGATAGGAAAGGAGTCGGAGCAAAATTGCAGTCTGTCATGTGAAATCTCTCAAGGAGATCTCGTGCATACTTGGCTTGAGACAGTTTGATGCCTGATGCATCCTGACTGATCTCAAGTCCAAGGAAGAAGTGTAGTGGACNTGCAACATCTAAACTCAACTCAACTAGTCAAACTGAAGTGTGAACTGAAAGAGAATATTCTCCAGGTGGAATATTCTCTCCTAAAATATAGGAGACTGGATAATGACTAATAAACTAATAAAAAACCTTAGGAAAAAGAAATCCTATGTGTGTGTGAAGTAACTCCAACACCCCCTCTGAACATTACTATGGTGAAAATAATGATTGGGTCCCGACAACGAGGCCATGTAAGGTACCCAAGTACAAAATATACACTGAAAATAAAGTGAGGAAAGAGGGAAAACCTCATGGGAAAACCCCCCCCTCAAGGTACAATGTATGTAAAAAGAAGAACTACAGTTTCTAGGAAACTATGTCCTTCACTCCAAGATGACCTCACAGAGAATGGAATTTCTGCTCAATGAAGATCTTGGTGAAAATGTTGGTCGTCTGTTCTACTGAAGGAAAAAACTATAAGTAGATGATCCCCTCATGTAATGAGTCTCGGATGTAGTGAATGTGGAACTTGAAGTGCTTCATCCACTGCCTCTGAACTGGATCTTTGCAGAACTTCAGAGTGCTCTGGTTGTCACACTAGATGACGATCAGCCGATGAAACTGAATTCCCAACTCAGTGAGAAAATGTTGAAGCCACATAGATTGAATGGTTATGTTAACTACCCCTCTGTACTCTGACTCGACTGAAGATAGAGAAATGGCAGCTTGCTTCATGCTCGACCAACAGATAGGCCCAGAACCAAGATTGAGTGAGTGACCAGATGTGGACTTGCGATCAATGCTATCGCTAGCCCAATTGGAATCAGTAAACCCAATGAGATATAATGTAGATTCTTCTGCATAATGAATCCCAAAGGTGATGGTTCCCTGTATGTATTGAAGGATACGCTTTACAGCTTTCCAATGTAGCTAATGCAGCTCCTGCATGAACCTGGAAACTATGCCAACTGCATATGAGAGGTCTAGTCTGGAGTGTGTGAGATACAACAAGCTCCCCACTAGCTGTCTATATAGTTTTCTATCAACCAATGGAGTCTCCCCAACATCCTCAAGTTTGACTCCTGATAGGAAAGGAGTCGGAGCAGAATTGCAGTCTGTCATGTGAAATCTCTCAAGGAGATCTCGTGCATACTTGGCTTGAGACAGTTTGATGCCTGATGCATCTTGACTGATATCAAGTCCAAGGACGAAGTGTAGTGGACCCATGTCCGTCATAAAAAACTTGTCATGAAGAATCCTCTTGACTGCAACTATCGCTAAAGTCTAGCAACCAGTGATCAACAAATCATTGACATATAGAACTAAAAGTAGAAGTGAATTATTCGTCCTGAGCATGTATACATTCGGTTCTGATTTACAATGTAAAAATTTCTATGACAATAGGTAGGAGTCCATCTTGGCATACCATGCCCTCAGAGCCTGCTTGAGGCCATAAAGTGACTTCTTCAGTCGACAGACCAAAGATGATTCCTACATAAATCCTTGGGGCTGATCCATGTAGATCTCCTTTGAGAGATCACCGTGAAGAAATGCATTCTTCACGTCCATCTCATGGACTTCCCATCCCTTGGATGCCACAATGGCAAGGGCCAATTGAATGGAATCCATCTTCGCTACTGGAGTGAAGGTCTCATTATATTCAATACCATGAACCTACTGAAAGCCTTTGGCGACAAGCCCGGATTTGTATCTATTGATCTGTCCATCTACTGTGCTCTTGGTCCTGTAGACCCATCTACATCTAACAAGTTTCCTCCCAGAAGGAAGGGGAACCAGATCCAAAGTTTGGTTCTCGAGGAGGGAGTTGTACTCCTCCTGCATGGCAGATTCCCAAAAGGGATTTCCAACAACCTCACCATAATACTGTGGATCTGAAGACTAAACCAAGAAAATATGCCTAGAAGGAAATGGTTTAGTGGCAGTGAGTGCAATAGGAGGCTCCTCGAAATCAAATCGAGTCCTCCTAGTATCGGTTGGATCACCAACGAGATCCTCTGCATCCTNATGTAGTGCATGTGGACCTTGATGTGCTTCATCCACTGCCTCTGAATTGGAACTCTGCAGAACTTCAGAGTGCTCTGGTTGTCACACCAGATGATGATCAGCCGATGAAACTGAATGCCCAACTTAGTGAGAAAATGTTGTAGCCACATAGCCTGAATGGTTATGTTAACTACCCCTCTATACTCTGCCTTGACTGAAGATAGAGAAATGGCAGCTTGCTTCTTGCTCGACCAATAGATAGGCCCAAAACCAAGATTGAGTGAGTAACCAGATGTGGACTTGCGATCAATGCTATCACTAGCCCAATTGGAATCAGTAAACCCAATGAGATCTAATGTAGAGTCTGCTACATAATAAATCCCAAAGGTGATGGTGCCATGTACGTATCGAAGGATACGCTTTACAACTTTCCAATGTAGCTCATGCGGCTCCTGCAGGAACCTAGAAACTGCACCAACTACATATGAGAGGTCTAGTCTGGAGTGTGTGAGATACAACAAGCTCCCCACTAGTTGTCTGTACAGTGTGTTGTCAACCAATGGAGTCTCCCCACCATCCTCAAGTTTGACTCCTGATAGGAAAGGAGTCGAAGCATACTTGCAGTATTTCATGTGAAATCTCTCAAGGAGATCTCGTGCATACTTGGCTTGAGACAGTTTGATGCCTGATGCATCCTGACTGATCTCAAGTCCAAGGAAGAAGTGTAGTGGACCCATGTCCATCATCAAAAACCTGTCATGAAGAATCCTATTGACTGCAGCTATTGTTGAAGTCAAGCAACTGGTGATCAACAAATCATCGACATACAGAACTAAAAGTAGAAGTGAATCAGCTGTCCTGAGCATGTATATATTCGGGTCTGATTTACAATGTAAAATGTTCTATGACAATAGGTAGGATTCCATATTGGCATACCATGCCCTCGGAGCCTGCTTGAGGCTATAAAGTGACTTCTTCAGTTGATAGACCAAAGTTGAGTCCTACATAAATCCTTGGGGCTTCTCCATGTAGATCTCCTTAGAGAGCTCACTGTGAAGAAATGCATTCTTCACATCCATCTGATGGACTTCCCATCCCTTGGCTACCACAATGGCAAGGGTCAATCAAATGGAATCCATCTTCGCTACTGGAGTGAAGGTCTCATCATAGTCAATACCATGAACCTGTTGAAAGCCTTTGGCGACAAGCCTAGCTTTGTATCTGTTGATCTATCCATCTGTTGTTCTCTTGGTCCTGTAGACCCATCTGCATCTGACAAGTTTCCTCCCAGGAGGAAGGGGAACCAAATCCAAAGTCTGGTTCTCGAGGAGGGAGTTGTACTCCTCCTGCATGGCAGATTCTCAAAAGGGATTTCCAACAACCTCACCATAAGACTGTGGATCTAAAGACTAAACCAAGAAAATATGCCTAGAAGGAAATGGTTTAGTGGCAGTGAGTGCAATAGGAGGCTCCTCAAAATTAGATCGAGTCCTCCTAGTATCGCTTGGATCACCAATGAGATCCTTTGCATCCTGAAGAGTAGTCTGTGCCCACTTGGGCCTCTGCTCTAGCTCTACAATTGCATCTAGATACTCTGACTCTACATTTGACTGTACTGACTCTAAATCTAAATCATCTGAGTCCTTTGAATCAGAACTCTCGTCTAAAGAAGAGCCAGCATATGCATGCTCATCATTTCGGACAGGTGGAAGAGTGAAGGTGTCTGCATGCGAATGTTGAGGTACATGTGAGACACTTTCCTTGAATTGGACACTACACTCAATGATGAGTCGGTCTGAGGAATATCAATAAGCCGATATCCCTTCACACCTTCGAGGTATCCAACAAAAATGCACTCAGTGCTCTGTGGATCAAGTGCCTTCCTCTTTTTAGAAGGAATCCAGGCCCATGCACGTGAACCAAAAATGCGAAAGTGGGCCACTTCCAGTTTGAGGCTGCTCCAAGCCTCGTAGGGGGTCTTATCCTTGATAGATCTATGAGGAGATATGTTTTGGATGTATGTTTCATAGTTAAGTGCTTCAGACCATAGTCTCTGTGGTAGTGACTTTGCATGCAACATGCAAGATTCCATCTCTTTTAAAGATCTGTTTTCCGCTCGACTACTCTGTTTTGCTGTGGAGTGTAGGGAACTATATGTTGCAATTGAATCCCTGCCTCATGGAAAATATTATGAATTCATGTTTCACATACTCTCCCCCATTATCAGTTCG
>JZKD02S0336749.1:216920-242164 GCA_000966675.3 Picea glauca | reverse complement strand
ATACCAAATAAATCTAAAATAAACTTATTTTCAGTTACATTTATTGTAAGGATTTTTCTTTTTCTTTATGGGAGTATAATGTTGTATATATATTCTTCTTGTCGTTCATGTTAAATATGAAAACAATAATTTCCAAATAAACCTATCTTCCAAGTTTAAATATATAATTTTCAATTTTCTATCACTATTTCATGATTTTCCAAGTTCAAATATATAATTTTCAATTTTCAATCACTATTTCATGATTTAGTTTGAAAATTTTTGAAAATTTGATATAAACATTTTCTTAACCGCTTAAACATGAAATAGATTTTAAAATTTTGTATTTACTAAATTTCTTATATTCACTTTTGAAGTATAATGTTGTTGTCTCTATATTTCTGTATAAGTTTTTGATGATTTTCTTTGTGTTTTTACATAACATCTTGGAATATCAATCTACATGCTAGAGGTGGATTGTTTTTTGAACTCCAAACCTCTGGGATTTTTATGTCAACTCAAAGGTAATTTATGTTGTGCCCTAAACATTCTAATGATTTAAATATAATAAGCAATTTATATATCCCTATTTTTTCAAGATCTAGAATCTCTTTACATAGCATACAAATGTATACATGTGGTTAGCTAAATCTACCTTGTTGTGAAGATTAATGTAGGGATGAAAAGTTTTGTTTCTTGCGTTAAACTAGTTGAATTTTCTTAAAAATCTTGGTAAGCATAGTTTCTCAGTATGCCTGAAATAAGTACATGTGAAATTGATCTCTAGCCTACCAACTCCAAAGGTGACTTGTCAACTTTAAGTTGAGCACACCATTTTGTTATGTAAACTTGAAGGTTAAATTTTTTAATATAACTTCAATTATTGAAGGGTTATCTTATCAAAACTTCATTGTTAAAAGGCACAAATTTAGACATAACTTTTTTTTACGGGTAATACAAATACCCAAAACGTCAAAAAAATATTGTTTGACGGGTAAAGAGGAATCCAAATTCCAACCCTGGTCAGCTCCAACACCTATCCAAATTAAGATTTTGGATAACTTTTAGACGGAAAGAGATCTATCCTGAAATACAAGGAAAAATATGATTCATTCGATTGGTACTAATAATTATATGTGTGTTCAACCGTATGCACAAGCTAGGCGAAAAAAATCAATAATGCAACATTTCAGTGAAAAAGAGATTGGTTTGGTTGGGTTGGGTTGGGCTGGGCTGGGCTGGGCTGGGTTGGGTTGGGCTATTCAGCTGCGTATATGGGAGTAGAATGCAAGAGCTTTTGAGTGTGGTTCCAATCCTTCTTAGCTAAATGGAGGAGTCTTAACTAACACATTATTAAAAAAATTAATATATTTTTAATGAATTTTAATTCAATAACAACCTCATCCTAAATTATCAATTTATATAATTTATATACGTAATAAGAACCTTGAATATCGATTTACGATTTATTCAATTGAGAAAGCTCACAAATAAATTAAGCATTTAGATATAAAGTACGTATAATTGGTTTGGTTTTTAATAATTTAGTTACATATATACTTTTCATACAGATGGAAAAAACCTTTTTTTTATGCTAAGTATTGTATTCAAGGAAAGAAAAGAGTGGCACGCAACAGTTATAACTTTAGACGTGTTGTGGGAGGGAGATGGGCAGGGTACTTTTTTTAGCATTTTTTTTCAAATTTTCGTCGTCTTTCATGGCGGTTTTCTGTTTATAGAAATTGGTTTTTTGGGTCCCCCTAAATGGGAACCTTGTGATTTCCCCCCTTGCTTGAGTGGTTTTGTCCGGGCTTTCTACCCTTCCCACTTTTGTTTTCTTTTATGCGATTTGATGACCATTTATTTTGTCTTTACTGCTTGATTCTCGGGAAGAACTGGAGGTAGGGGCCCACGATATTTGTTTGGTTAACTGGTTCAGTGGTGACATTCCTTTGTGAAGCTGGAAACTCCTAGGATGGAGTTTGAAGCAAGTGGTTTATTGGGCGAGTCCAACGAGGAGGAATGGAACCGTGAGGGTCTTTTCAAGTCTGTTGATGAGTTATGTGGTTTAAATGACGCTCATAAGCATTTAGGAACCTCTTTAAACTCTTCGGAACCGTCACCTCCTGCATATCATCTCCATCTTCCTTTGGTCTTGCTCCCTGTGATAACAAAGTCTTGAACATCCAGTGCTCTCGGCCTCTTGTTATTGAAGAGCGATTTGTAACAACAAGTAATGCTCGAATGAGTTTTTTTCAGGAGGTTGGTAACAAGGGTGGTAGTGGTATAACTCGTAAGGACATTTGGCCTATCAAGGATCCCGCCTCAAATCGTGTTCCGTGTGATATTGAGAGACATAAGAGTTCTAGAACTAGGAAAGCTGCCAGAGCCTAGAAGCCGAAAAAAACACGTCACCGACTGGTTATAGGTATGGACGTCGGGCTCGAGGAGACGTGTCAGCTTGCACTTTGTGCACTGGTAGGACATTTCGCTGATAGACATAAGTGTGATTTATCCTTCTTGGACTAGATGAAGGAGGTTTGGCTTTCTCGGTTTGGTTATATCCCGACCTATACGACACTAACCTGTGGATGGTTTAGCCTTCTTTTTAAGACTCCTGAGGATGCAAAGAGCATTTTAAAACATTTATGGGATTACAAGGGTGGTAGCCTTATGTTGAAACGATGGAGAATGGGCTTTAATCTGACTACTGAGTACTTTAATTACAGGCATGTTTGGGTGTTGTTACCGGGACTGCCCTTGAATCTCTGGAACTTACCTGCGCTTACGGCCATTGGGAATTTACTTGGTCATTCTTGAAAAATGATGAAACATGTCTTCTCTCAACAGATAAATGTATGGCACGAGTGCTGGTTGAGTTAGACTTGCATGCTGGTCTAATGGACTCCATTGAACTAGAGTGGAGAGGACAAGTTTCGGTCCAATGATTAGACTATCTTGGTCTGCCATTTAGGTGTTCTTCCTGTCAACAAACGGGCCACCTTAGGAAGGATTGCCACCCTTCTTTTACTTCCACAGAGGAGGGAGACGACCTATTTTCTAGCTCAATAGACTTGCTATATATGGATGAAATCCTGGTTGTACAGAACCCATTGGTCACATGTGTTATAGAGGACTTGGAGGTGACTATGGATGGCACTTTCAGCACACTCATGGGTAAGCTCAATTTCTTTTTCCCTTCACTTTTTTTAAAGATCTCCTTATGGGAAAGAGACTTTCTGGGGAATTTTGCTCTTTTACATGCATTCTCTTCGGGTTCTTCTGGGAAGGGGACGAACACTATGGCTGGGGAAGCGGTTTTAGGGGTCCAAAATCAAGTATTGGATGGCTCATTAAATACCACTCAGGATTCTGTGGTGTTAGACTCTTTGAACTCTCTCCCTATTGCCTTATCCTCACAACCTTTTCCCTTGACTATTTTGACTGGTTCTGATCCTCCCTTGGCACCTGTTAATGAGTCATTAGCTACTTCTTCACATGAGCCATCATATACGATTCCCCTCCAGACCATTTTGGGAATGGAGGCTTTTGACAATCCGCTTTGTGATTATGTTGATTCTTTGTTGTCTAAAAGATCGCTTTTAAATAGGAAGTTGCCCTAGTCAAGAGGATTGAGCACAAAGGTGTCTCCTATTAAAACAAGGAGCGCTAAAAAAAAATAAGTACTGGGCTATTCTACCATCGATTTACCATCATCTTGTTCAGTGGAAAAAGGGGTGCTTAGAGGCATGAAA
Organism: Picea glauca; assembly: GCA_000966675.3. Taxonomy (NCBI): domain Eukaryota; kingdom Viridiplantae; phylum Streptophyta; class Pinopsida; order Pinales; family Pinaceae; genus Picea; species Picea glauca. The sequence continues at coordinate 238,430 of JZKD02S0336749.1, read as the reverse complement.
GCCCTTGCGAGGGCTAAGTCATGGTCCTTCTTTCCTTAAATGTTAGAGGGGCGGGGGTCCCCTAGAACTGCCCACCATGCAAAGGTTAATCTCTTCTTCTAAACCGGATCTAATATCTTCAGGAAACTCTTGTGGATGAGGAAAAAGCTAGGAATTTTTTGAATGCATTGTGTCCTTCATGGAAGCTCTCTTTTGTGAGTTCAAAGGGGAAGTCGAGAAGGCTCTTGGTGGCATGGAACCCTTATCTGTTGGATTTTCAACCTTTCTTATGTGTTGGTGGTATTGTATTGACAGATGTTCATATTCTCGACAACAAAAGAATAATCTTTATAAATATTTATGGTCCATGCTTTGGACGCAGAACATTCTGGGAGAATTTGAAAGCTAGTGGACTTCTTGATCGACGAAATTTGATTATTGCAGGAGACTTCAATTTTATGACTAGATCTGATGAAGTTTGGGGGCCTTCAAGCTTGATAGATTCACAGGCACAATGTTTCAAAGATCTATTCTTGAGACACCACGTAATTGACATTAAGCCTACAGAGGTGGTCCTAACTTGGAGTAACTGCAAGATGGGGAAGAAATTTTTTTCTAAAAGACTAGACAGAGTCTATGCATCTGCATAATTGCTTGAAGATTTGACACTATTCAGATCTTGGGTCGATCAACATTACATTTTTGACCATGCACCAGTTCTCTTTCAAATTGATTTTGGGGTCAAGTCGGTGTCTTACCCTTTTAAGTTTAATTCGGTACTACTGAACGATGGAAAATTTGGGGAAATGGTCAAAGACGTGTGGAACTCTACACAGGACTTAACGGGAGGCAACACACAGTCCAGATTAGTAGGGAAGTTAAAATCTTTGAAGGATAGAGTGAGAAAGTGGCTAGTTAGCAAGAAGAAAAGTGATCAACAGATTTGTACTCAGCATGAAAATGATATTGTGATATTGATAAAAGAAAGTCTAGACCATCCCCTTCAGACTGAATCACTCATTCGATTAAATACACTCATAAAAGAGAGGAACAAATTGTTATTGGTCGAGCAGGAATTGTGGTGCCAGAAGAGCCGGGCAAATTGGATCCTGTCGGGTGACAAGAATACCAAATTTTTCCATAAGTATGCAAGCTACAGACATAACAAAAACCATATTTGGGAGGTTAAGAATGAATTAGATCAAGTTTTTATAGGGCAGGAGGCTATTAAGGGAGAAGCTTTGAGACATTTCAGTACCTTTTACAAAGAATCACATCTCTCGATTGTGGATCAAATTGAGGCAGTGAGATTATATCCCAGATTAACAACAAATGAGGAGGTACAAGCTCTTGAAAAGCTCGTCTCGAAGGAGGAGATTCTTGATGTTCTAAAGGGGTTTACCAAGGACAAGAGTCTCGGTCCTGATGGTTGGATAGTAGAGTTTTTATTACATTTCTTTGACTTGATTGCAGATGACCTATGGGAGGTTGTCAAAGACTCACACACTTCTGGTATGGTTAATAGATCTTTGAATTCAATGTTTATAGCTCTTATTCCAAAAGTCAATGGACCGGCTTCCTTTGGTGACTACAGGCCAATTGCCTTGTGTAATCTCTGCTATAAGATAATAACAAAGATATTAGCTACTTGGATAATACCTATATTGTCATGTACTCTCTTAGTTGAACAATTTGGTTTTCTTAGAGGTAGACAAATAATTGACACCATACGCACAACTCAGGAGTGTATTCATAGCATTAAGGTGAAAAAATTCCAAGCGATGATCTTAAAGATTGACTTGAAGAAGTCTTATGACAATATTAGTTGGGATTATATCAGACTTGTTTTATTACAGTGCGGCTTTGGTCTTCCGACGACCAACTGGATTATGGGATGTATTACATCGGCCACCTATGATGTTCTCATCAATGGAGAGCCTACTGATTTTTTCAATGGGGGAAGAGGTCTTAGATAGGGGTGTCCTCTGCCACGTCTTCTTTTTATCCTAATTATGGAAGGTTTGAGTCTGGCCTTAAAAAAAAGACAAGAAGAAGGATTGGTGACTGGTATTAAGGTAACTAGATTGTTACGGGTTCTACACCTCCTTTTTGTTGATAACATCCTCATAATGACAAATGCATCTGTAAATGAGTGGTCAGAAATCAATAGGTTCTTGGTTATCTTTTGCAATGCCACTGGATTGATGATCAATCCACATAAATCATCTTTCTATCAGTCTGAGGTGTAATCAATAGTCTTAGATGCTATACAATCTTTCTTTCCTTTTGAAATTTATCACTTGGCATCGAGTTTTAAATATCTGGGTTATGTTCTTAAAGATGACAGGTACAAGGCAGTGGATTGGGATTGATTGCTAAAAACATTTGAGTCCAGAATCACTCACTGGTGTAATAGGTGGTTGACTTTCGAGGGTCGACTAGTCTTGGTTAAGGCTGTCCTAGAAAGCCAACCAGTCTATTGGCTAGCCATAGCTGATATTCCATCCTCGATCCTACATAGAATTCGACAAGTCACATTTAAGTTTCTTTGGAATGGCAATAAAAAAAGAAAAGAATATCATCTATGTAGTTGGAAATATATTGCGAGGCCAAAAAGATTTGGGGGATGGGGTCTGCGAAATCTTTTTAGCTTCAGTCGGGCGATGGCTGCTAATACTCTATGGAGGGTATTAATGGGTGATGGACTTTGGCATCGGATTATCAAAGCTAAGTATCTTTCATCTTTCTATGTTGAGCATTGGTTTAGAATGGTGCTAGCGTCCGGATCTTCCGGCTCATAGACTTGGAAGTACCTATAGAAATCAATGAATATTTTACTCCATTGGATTGCCTAGTATCCAGGTTTTGGCACTTTGATAGTCATTGGGAGAGATTCGATTATAGGAATGGGAGAATATGCCATGTTATCTGAAGGTCTTATTTCGGCTTTAAATCATCGAGGGATCCATTATTTATTCCAAGCACAAGGGGTGCCGAGACCAGGAAGCATTGGGGACTTTTGGGTATCTAGCAATGATTTAGATTTGCAGGGGATATTTGCACAGGAATGGAAGACTTATAGAAGGGAGATCATCAATAATGGCATAAAACTTCGACCTGGGTCAGATGTACTGAAGTGGATTGGTGACTCTTCGAGAAGGATTACCGCTAAAAATGTTTATGAGGCAGTTGAATGTAGAAAACATGCCTTCCGTATCAGAGGTTGGAGAAAGGCGCTTTGGCAATGGCACTGTCCTCAAAAACTAAAGTTGTTCTCTTGGTTTGTGGCAGAAAATAAAGTGCTCACTTGGGATAATCTACAATGAAGGGGCTTTATTGGGCTGGGTCTTTTCCCTTTATGTATGAAGGAGGAGGAATCAATATTCCATTTATTTTCTGTATCCCTTTTTAGAAGGAGGTATGGACTAAAGTAACAAACAAATTATCTCTTACAGGAATATGGACTGGCACATTTATTCCTAACTGCTACAAGAATTGGAGAACTCTCAAAACAAGTTATCCTACTCTCTCGGCATTCATTGTTTGGTATCTATGGAGGGAAAGAAATGGTGCAATATTCGATAGTGGGAAACCATTTGTTCAAAAGGTGGTTATACTATCTCTCTCGACAATAAAAGATTATAAATTGTCTCCTAGGAAGAAAAAATTTCGGAAGATTACAAAGAATCCTGAGACTAGGTTTTTGGTGGGGTGGTTTGATGGTGCAGCTTGTACAAATGGTTTAAATAGTGGAGCAGATAAATGAGAACATAATTTATAAATGGTACTTAAATTGTGGCTCAGGTACAAACACCAGAGCGGAGCTTCTTAGTGCATGGGCACTTCTAGTGTTGGCCATTTGCTTTGACATCATGGATTTCTTTGTACAGGGTGACTCGAGGATCATTATTGATTGGCTGACTGGCAGTGGTCAACTAAATGTATTATCAGTGGAGCGTTGGAAGGACAAGATTGTTGAATTAAAATCACATCTTCATGCTATTACTTTCCAGTATGTTTATCGTGAAGACAACACTGAGGTAGACAATCTTTCAAAGATGGCACTAAATAAGTTGCCTGGGAAAATAGAATTTTTCCAATGTGTGAGAGATCATAAAGGCCCACATATATTCTTAGATATTTTCGAGTTTTCGAGTTATCACCAATGGTCATCTTTTAATATATTTTTGGATGATTATGCTGTAATAGACTCAATTGATGGTACTGATCGGTAATACAATATCACAATAGTTTTGTCAATGTTGACATTTTGATGGAAAGTCTGTTTGGTTATTAGGGGAACTATTTCTTGATATGTTGTACTAGTTGCCGATGAAACACTATATGTACGGCACCGTTTATATCTCTATATAAATATAAAGTGGAATGTGGAATTTTTTGTGGCAAAAAAAAAATGGTAAAAACCTTTTGTGTATATTGAACAATGACAATATACTACTTATATCTAACAAGTTTCTACCCTCGGGAGGTATTGCGCTATGCGACCTTGTTTATAATAGAGATCTCACATTTGTGAAAACAATTTCGCACTGCTGACGTCATAAAGACGAAGTTGGCAGGTGACAGTGTCCCTAAACTTTCGGGATAATTAAATATGTATATTAATTTTTGAAATAACTTTTTATAACAAGAAAGGAGGAAAAGTCAGTTTAAAGGCATTGCAATGTGGATGGAGGAAAGGAGGAAAAGTGGCAGTTGAGTGGAAAATCAAGTAATGTCAGGATTACTTTATATTAAGAAAACACGGATTGGTGACGTGGAGCGCTACCGACTATCCATGACTCGACTAACTTCGTTTATAAACGACAAATGGTTGGTGGCTCCAAAATACGACCAATGCAACTTTCCTATAATTTTCCAAAGTTTGCTTCAAGTTTCCGACTACGGGCGACTATGGGTTGCCTTTATAATGAATGAACGGATGGCAGTAGGCAACCAAGTCCGAGGGTTCACCTTTGCTTCAATCCCAGCGGCCAGTGTCATCTCAGAATCTGCGCAGACCCTCCCACTCACCTTTGCTTCAAAGCTTTTACAAAAGATGTTTATTATTCTAATTTGAAAAATGGAAAGCATAATCGAAACTTCTTAAATTTGAAAAAAAATGAAAATATATTCTCGAAGCTATTAGGAACAAAAAATATTTTCGTTGTACGAAGAATCCGAAAACGAGATATGTTTTGCTTTCATGTTATCTCATAAGCGGAATCCGAGAATAATAAACAATGTGAAGTGATGGAGATAAGATGTAACCAACTGTGAAAATATACTTTCGAAGCTTTTAGAAATAATAAATATTTTTGTGTTAAGAAGAGTACGACAACAAGAAAACATGTCTTTCTTTTGCGTTATCTCATCTGAATAATACGACAATAATCATGTGAAATGATGGATAATAAGATGTAATCCACCATGAGTACCCTGGGCATAAAAGTTTGTGAGTTACAACAGCGAGACGTCAGAGTATAAGATATGATTCAAATTCAGTCTCATCAGAAAACGCAAGACATGACTTTCAGTCTCAGTGCATGATCTGCACAGCAGCCGAAGACGATTAAACAACCAGGACAAATTAATGTGGATGGTCTGCACAGCAGGCAAGGAGGATTGAACAAATTAAATTAATGTCGACAATGTGCACATGTGCCTCATAAATAATGTTTTTCAATATATATATATATAGGTAATAAACTGTTCTTCAATACGTTTTAAATTATATATTCAACTTAGTTTGTCAAAGATCACATTTCCTAAATTATGTACAATTGAGTACTAAACTTTTGCAACAATACGTAAAGTGGTGGTGGAGAGAAATCTGGAAACAAAGGTGCCCAACTAATGGGAAAATTTTGGTCTTGTCTATTCTGGAGAAAAAAATTTCAACGTGAGAAAATCTACAAAAGAGACAATTCAATGATCCGAAATGGTGTTTTCTATGTAAAGAAGAAGATGAGACTATTTATCATCTATTAATACGATGTCCTTTTACCACTTCAGTGTGGGCGGAAGTAAATAGTTTGAACAATTCCATTGGTGGTTGGCAAGGGACATCCTTTGAGGAGGCCTTGGAGTTTTGGCTCTCGCCAAGGACTCTGCAGGATATCAAGGCTTTTCCCTTCATTGTTGCATGGGGGATTTCGCTTACTCAGAACTCCTCTCTTTTTCAGGATGAGCTCAAGTCGGCACTCGATGTGGCTATCGATTGTCTTGGAATCCTTGCACACTTAAAACCGATGGTTAGGGTGGGCCTTGGAAATTCTCAAGGGGTTCACGAGGAACAGATAGACAGGGAGTGGCCTTGGGCCTTTTTGATGGGGCGACTTCGGGAGACCACTTACTTTGTGGGTGGGGGTGGTTGTTTATACTTATCTTTACATCATTTTTTTCTACTCAGGGTTGGGTTGGGAGCTAGTACAAACAATTTCTCTGATGTTATGGCTTTAAAATTGTTACTTTTATTTCTTGTGGAAAAATGTTGCAAAAATTTACAGGATTTTTGGGATTCCTTATTAGTCATCAATTGGGTGAACCAGATTCAAATTTGTCATATTTCTTGTCTTATGCCTACACTTGAGGAAGTCCCGAGGATTATCACTATTTTTGACTCTATATCTTTCTCTCACATCTACAGGGAATGAAAAAAAATGGCTAATAGGATTTCCAAAGAAGCCTCATAGTTAGATTATGGTAGTTGGCACATAACCACACATTCAGTGGGGGGCAGTTTTGATTACCATATACCTTTTTAGGATGGTCTACTACAGGAGAGATTCCTCTCTTCTTGGAACTCTTAGAAAGAAAATGGGGTTTACTTGTATTTGCATAATTGTAAATCAATATATAAGAATCATGTTTTTGTTTATTGTATATGGTATGTGAGAAACTATGACTCAGTATGTGAAAAGTGGGAAAGGAGGGTTTTTTTGGCTTTATGACACAACTGTTATTTTTGTTGAAACTTTCAGTAATGGAAGTGACTCCATCAAGACAATATATATGTGTTTATTTCTTCATAGTCAATATATATCTACGAATGCAATTTTGTACCAAATTAATGAAATTACGAACATTTTCTGGGGAAACAAAAAACAGTCTACTGGCAATGTCATTCACCCAAGGATAGGCTCAAAAATGAAATTTCATAGGGTGGTAGTGAAGAAAGTCCAGCATGGGTGGATTTTAGAACTAGAAAACGGATATCAATGATTTAATTCTGTAACCGAATGAGAAAGGACTCAAAATACCAAGTTTTTCAAATCAGAGAGCCCTCAACAAACTATTAAATCACTTTTGGGAAGGCCTCACATGATGATTAAACAATGTTGATGTTCTAATGTTTAAACAATGTTATGACCTTTGCAAGCATGTTTTCAAGGAATCAATATCATAAAGGAATACAGGTGTAATACTATCACTATATGGTGCTAATGTAATTTAAACAGTAAGGGAATAGGTTTCTTCAAATTATGCAACCTTACCTCAAAATAAAACAATTGCAAAGCCTTTTCTTCAAAATTCAACACCAAAAAATATTTTCCTTCTACAATTACCTAGAATATATATAGTCAACATCATTACATTAGGTTAACAACATCCGATATAGTAATACAAATAAAATTGAGAAAAAATTTATGACATCCAATATTACAAAGATATGAACACATCCTATATGTCAAACCTTTCACATTAACAACTTGAGAGTTGCCAATTGGCCCAACATGTTCCAAAGGAGGAAGATCGACATGAGAATTCCCTTCATTTGTAATGTAATGATGCAATTTTGGTCAAATTCCATCGTAGCATCAAATAAATTACATTATAGTATCCAAAATTTGGTTACATCAAATACACTTGGAATAATAGGAGAACTAGAATGGCATTGTATCTATCTACGTTCCCGGATTGAAGCCACAACTATCGAATGTTGCACATCCATAATCATCATAATTGATCCGAAAATATATTTTAATGACTGTGGTTGAGTTATTATTTGCATGTGTTAATTAACCATTTATGAAGCTGAATGAAAGAGGAAGGATGAGATAATATATCACAACCATAATAAACAATGTAGATCTGAACTGAAACAATAAGAAAAGAAAACCATAACAAGAGAAGTGATAACGGAGTTCGGCACAAAATTGCTTACGTCTCTGGGTCTTTGTCTCAGTGGGGGAGGCTTCTTTATTTCTGTTCAAATCTCAATAAGTACATCACAGTAGTTCCATAAGGCTACAAGATTGATCTGGTCATGTTCTTCCAGATCTCTAGAACCCAGCAGAAGAAGCAGCACGCAAAATGGATGACCGGAGCTCCCAGAAATGGCCCGCAAGCGTCTGCTCCTCAACAGCTTCCCTGCATAAAAATGGCTTTGGCTTGGCTTTGCTTCAGCATAACTATGCTCTGACTGTACTCCATGGGCTCAAACAGGCTTGGTTTTTATAGATCTGAAGTTGGTTATCCATCCCCAACTTCCTTCCAAAATCTGGGCTCAAAAAATCCCAATATCTCCCAATAATGGCCAAAATCTTCAATAACAGGCCTAAAAATCAATAAAAATCTAGTAACCATAGAAAATAACCCACTTTATGTTTAATATAGGGCTTAGCCCCTTAGATCCAGCATGCACTCCTTAAACCCGATCACTTGCATCCATGTGGCCAAGCGCCAGCCACCAAGGGCTACATGCTGGCCCATATCCCGTAACCTCTGGTCATGTGGCACCAACAATAAAACCACACCCTAACTTTTGTGCCCAGCTATTGGTTTTCAGACATGTTCTTATGGCATCAGGTGCGCCAAAGGTTAACTTCGGATCACGTGGCCCCCGCGCCTATGCATTTGTTAGAATGAAGCACTCGTTTGTTGGGTGTGGGCGTATGCAGTTACACAAACCGTGGGCTGGGGCCTAGCCCCATCCCTTTCTGCCCCCATTTGGAACATATTTCAACTTTGAATACATTTAATATGACATCAGATCATAAAAAATACCCATGACGCGATGGTACTTGGCCCTTTGTGAAAGCGCTAGAATTTGGTGGATAGGTTTGGGGTTCAATACCCATAACTCCATAAAAAAATTGCAAACAACTAATCAACCATCCCATGGGTGCCACATGGTATCACATGTCTGGGCCATGTGGCACCCTCTTATTCATCCATGAAGACTTCCATGTGTCCGCTCACAATTGGACCACATTTGTTACCCAGTCAGCAATTGTTCCTGCCACCTGTACCTATTGTTTTCTACCACGTGCCAATGTAAGTTAAGCCACATGTCACGCTGCCACATCAGCATGACGTCATGCTGATGTCATCGTTGAATTCTTTTTACTGTTGACCTGTTTGACTTTTTACATGTTTTACAAAATGGTGAGAGTGCGATAACTCTCGCATATGGTGTCTGTTTGAGGAAGTAAATATATGGCCGGAATTAGCACGACGAGATGGTCGCAATGGAATTGGTTTTGTCTGATTCCGAGAACTTTCATTTTGAGCCTTTTTTAGCCTTGTCAGGCTCCTAGATCCGATTCTGGATCACAAATCCCCACTAAAGGACCTTTTGGTCCCCAAAAGGTTACTGACCAATCGACAAGCTCGGGATAGGCCACCTAGATTTTCCTTTGTCTCTGAACTTTGTCCCGTGCATCTGTCTCATCAAGATCAATTGTAACACAATCATGACAATTGACAACATATTGTTAGCCATTTGAACCCTGTTACATCGTACTAAAGCCACTATCATCCATGTAGACAACATTACTAATGATAGCATAAAAAAGATGGCTGCAAATGAGCTGATGTACTTATAATATTTGCACGACATGAGCTTATCTTGAAGCAACCTATGATTGATTTTCCATTCAACAATTATTTCCTATTCTTGCTTAAGATCGATTACTTCATTTGAAACAATTATTGTTTTGTTGCTTGCTTGCACTGCCTTCTTTAAATGTTCCATAGTTTGAAGTGTTTTATTTTCTTTAACATGACGAGCATGAACCACATAATCTTGACCTGCTTTGGTTAATTGATATTGATTCTTTGTCCTATAGAAGATTGCCTTACGATCATATAAGTATGGACTACCTAAGACCATTCCACATTCACTTAATGACACTACATCACATGTTACCTCGTCCACATACTTAGATGAAATTGCAAATTTGATTGTGCACTACTTTGTTATGTGCATTTGATGATGATTTCTTATCCATTTAAGTGTGTAAGGATTATGATGTGCTTGTGTTTTAAACCCCAATTGCTTAACCAATTTTTCTGAGATTAGATTAGATTGAGATCCACAGTCGATTAATGTGTATATCTTAGTGTGTCGCATGATTGTCCTTATATGAAACAAGTTACTTCTACAATCAATGCCTTCACCGATTTTACCTATCATACCAACCAATGAGACCTTAGATTCATCACCTGAATCTGATCCCAAGTCCATGGGTCTTGTTGTTGCTGCACCTGTTTTCCTTCCCTTCTTTTCCATGAACCACTTTGGCCTCTTCTCGGGATGCAACTACCAACATATGTCCTCATCATGTCCCTCTTTCTTGCAATGCTTGCAAGAGGGCTTCTCGTCCTTTGTTGCCACTACATTTGAATTATTTCCATGCCATTTCCTCTTGTCCTCTTTCCTTGAAGACGATTCCCCTGATACACCTGCTTTCCCTGCTTCAATATATGTCGCTTGAACATAAACCTCATCAAGGTTAGTGGGTCCCAACATGAATACAGTGTTTCTAATATGTGTAGGTAAACCTCCTATATACTTCATAAGGGTTTCCTGTGTATGTAAAGGGATATCTAACATCAATGCCATTTTTTGAAAGCCATCTGTACACTCTTGCATTGTTTGTCCTTTTCTTAGTTTTAAAGCTTGTCATTCAATTAATGCTTTTTCTTTATAACCCAAAGGATAGAATTTCTTTCTAAGTGCAGAAATGAAACTTTGTCATGATGGAAATACATTACCCACTTGTTGCGTTCCATTTTGCAACTTGCTTTGCCACTAGATGAGAGTTGTGCTTGCAAGTCTTAAAGATGCCAACATGATTTGTGTGGCCTCATCCTTGATCTGTTGCACACTGTAGTAAACCTCCATCTTCCTGACTCAATTGTCAAGTTTCTCTGCATTTACTTCACCATCATATATGGGAAACTCAAATTTAACATCAAGTTTTAATAATGGCATTTCATTCTTATGTTTATGAACATGTTTCTTTAGATTAGATTTAGAACTTGAACTTGAAGAAGAAGGAGAAGAAGGAGGAGAAGATGGTGGTGAAGGAGGAATCTGAGGAGGATCCTCTTCCTCTTCACTTTTTCCCTTTGAATATTTGCCAAGAACCGGTCTCTTTCGTTCCAAGTAATCCTCATACAAAACTTTCACCATCTCCGACATAGCAAGGAAAGTTTTTTGAAACTCTTTCTCATCAAAAGAAAGTCCCTCTTCCGATGCCATCTTCTCGCTGTGAGAAGCTCTCTTTCTCAATCCAATTAATGGATTCTCTGCAACAAGCTCGCCTTCACGTTGTTGTAGCTTTTCCCTGGTTAACATGCAAAACTCAAATCCAAATGCCAACTAACTCTGATACCACTTGATCCAAAAAGATCTTTTAATGACTGTGGTTGATTTATTATTTGCATGTGTTAATTAACCATTTATGAAACTGAATGAGAGAGGAAGGATGGGAGAATATATCACAACCATAATAAAAAATACAGATCTGAACTGAAACAATAAGAACAACAAACCATAACAAGAGAAGTGATAACGAAGTTCGGCACAAAATTGCCTACGTCTCCGGGCCTTTGTCTTAGTGGGGGAGGCTTCTTTATTTATGTTCAAAGCTTAATAAGTACATCACAACAGTTCCATAAGGTTACAAGGATAATCTGGTCATGTTCTTCCATATCTCTAGAACCTAGTAGAAGAAACTACACGCAAAACAGATGACCGGAGCTCCCAAAAATGGCCCACAAGCGTCTGCTCGTCAACAACTTCCCTGCATAAAAATGGCTTTGGCTTGGATTTGCCTCAGCATAAATCTGCTCTGACTGTACTCCATGGGCTCAAATAGGCTTGGTTTTTATAGATCTGAAGTTGATTATCCATCCCCAACTTTCTCCCAAAATCTGGGCTCAAAAAAAGCCCAATATCTCCCAATAATGGCCAAAATCTTCAATAACAGGCCTAAAAATCAATAAAAATCTACTAACCATAGGAAATTACCCATTTTATGTTTAATATAGGGATTAGCCCCTTATACCCATCACGCACTCCTTAAACCCGGTCACATGCATCCATGTGGCCAAGTGCTAGCCACCAAGGGTTGTGCGTTGGCCCATATCCCGTAACCTTTGGTCATGTGGCATCAATAATAAAACCGCACCCTAACTTTCATGCCCAACTATTGGTTTTCATCCCTGGTCTTATGGCATCAAGTGCACCAAAGGATCACGTGGCCCCCACGCCCGTGCATTTGCTGGAATGAAGAGCTCGTTTGTTGGGTATGGGCGTATGTGGTTACACAAACTGTGGGTTGGTGCCTAGCCCCAACCCTTTCCGCCCCCATTTGGAACATATTTCAACTTTGAATACATTTAATATGAAATCATATCATAAAAAATACTCATGATGCAATGGTACATGGCCCTTTGTGAAAGCGCTAGACTTTGGTGGATAGGTTTGGGGTTCGAAACCCATAACTCCATAAAAATTTTGCAAACAACTAATCAACCATCCCATGGGTGCCATGTGGCAGCCCATGTTTGGGCCACGTGGCACCCTCTTATTCATCCATGAAGACTGCCATGTGTTCGCTCATGGTTGGACCACATTTGCTACCCAGTCAACAATTTTTCCTGCCACCTATACCTGCCGTTGTCTACCACGTGTAAACGTAAGTTAAGCCATGTGTCACACTTCCACGTCAACATGACATCATGATGACGTTAGCATTGACTTTTTTTTACTATTGACCTGTTTGAATATTTTCCTGTTTGGAAAAACAGTCAGAGTGTGATAGCTTTCGCGTACTACGTTCGTTTGAGGAAGTAAATATATGGCTGAAATTGGTTTCATCTGATTCTGAGAACTTTCATTTTTTAGCCTTTTTGAGCCCTATCAGGCTTCTGGATCTGATTCTGGATCAATAATACTACAAGTCAAAAATGAGGACGGGTACACAAAAAATCCTAAACAAATAAATCTTCTCACTCAATCCAACTTACCAGGGACAATAGGAGATGCATTGTTTGAGCGAGGATGTCCCCGTTTGTTGACAGATTCAAACTGGAATGGTTCATATTCGGAGGGAGGGACATTTAAATCAATTTCTAAAACTCTATTTCTTTGTCTTCTTCTCCTTTTATTTGTAGTGTTTAAGAAACTTTTCTTTCATTTGAGAGATGACTCAAAAGCACTCAGCCCAAGTGTGAAATTAAAATCCAATATGTGTCGATTATTGGCCTCATCCTACATCCTTTTAATCAAGTCCACCATCTCTCAGGTGTTTTTTAAAGTAGAGGGAGGAGTATTTCGAAACACATCTAGGTATCCCAACAATTCATCCCCAGCCAATCAAAGTGCCTCATCATCTTGATCACGACTTCCAATGGACACAGGAGTCGTGTCAGCATTTGCATCAATCATTGATGTCTCCATAATTATCTCAAGAGCATTGTTGAATGCATTAGGTGTTGCATCATAAAATATATTAGGCTCTGCATTATGATCCAATGATGGCTCTTAACCCTTTGACCTGAAGTACAACCACTCCACCTTTATGGTATGCTTGCAGGTGTTTCCACGAATAGACCATGGACATTAGCACACCATAAAATTCTTGCGATACTAGGTCACAAGGTATTTTTTTTCATGATTGATTTGACTCCTCACCCAATATGCATGGGATATGCTTTCATGGGGCGAACAATCATCATCTAGAATTCTTCTAGCTTTCTCCATTGAGGATTCAAACAACTTCTCCTTCTTGTGGTTATTCAAATATCCTTCTTCTTTCAAAATTTGTTTGAATCTATAATATGGCTCTACATGTATCAACAACATATATAGAAACCAATCCACTCTACGAGCACATTTCTTTCTTCGATCAGATAGAAATTTGGACTTCAATAAGCTATTGTATGCCTCCATAGAATTATCTGTCTCTTGATTTGCATGATGGAAATTACGACAACCTTTAACTCACATCCCTAATTGAAATAACTAAATTAGTGCAAAGAGAATCTTTATGGAAGTGAAAAAAAAACAAAACAAGAAAGTGGAGAATGTGAACTTATAAAGATTATTACCCGTAACCCAAGTGTTATGAAAATAATCCAAGAACTTTTTCTCATTTGCAAAATCAATGAAAAAATTATACACATGCTCGACCACTGATTCATCATTAATATAACTTAACCTATCGAGCATAACATTTGCTTGATCTGAAGTAGAGGCCAACCTATAGATATTTTTTTTCCATGCCCTCCATACGTGCCAAATACACAATATCACTCGACACTGTGTGCCTCTCCTATAGGATTCAATGTATTAATGTGAGATAATCTTACAAGATAAATACAAGTCACAAAAAAAATCAAATGAAAGTTACCTCAAAGCATCAATTTCTGCCAATGAATCATCAACCATGAATGCATTGACTTTCCATTCGTGGCGAAATTGATAACACCTATCCATTAGTGGATTCAACCATGTCACAATATCAAATGATGTATTCTAAGATGTCACGATCCATGCAACTGGTACCCTGCGTTGTTGGTCATCAAAGGCCACAAGTGTGTACAATTGATACTGCGATATTCAATAAAACTCAAAGTCAAAGTTTAAGCTATCAATCACAATGAGTCATAACCCAAACAATCATTCAATCTTTCAAATTCATCTTACCCCATATTTATTGGTATCGAAAGTTGAATCCATTCCTATTAAACTATCATGAGATAGTTTCACTATTCGATCCAACATCCATCTAGTTTGAATGCCAATTATAAAAGGAACATTTGGACCATTAGGCTTCTGAAAAAAGAAAAAATCATCTAGTTGTTTCTAATACCATAGGTTAACACTCATTTCATCTTTCTTGTCAAGTTGATATTTTCCTTTCATGAAGCGGTTATAAATATTTGCAACATCTTTTCTAGTTAAGAAAAAATATCTACCACGATCTTCCAAATCCATGTCAAGATGTCGTTTAATGTGTTTTTCATATACAACATCAATTGTCACTTCCATAAAAAAACAAGTTTCTATAAAAGAGACAATTTCTCTTGAAAGCCTAGGTTTACGTAAGGACCTAGCCTCCCCAAACTTATCATATCGATCATGACAAGGCCATCCTTCCTCATCTTCATTCTCGTATGTGTTGTATGTAAGTATTTCTATTTCAGGGTCTTTATTCTTTACATTCACAATAAAGTGACATTGACATCCCCCTTCTTTACAAATGATCCCCTGCATGTATTTGAATGCTTTCCTCTTTTATCTTCCGGGCCATATGAACATGAGTAACTGCACTACAAATTACAACACATTATCACAAAATCATATATATCCATTCATGAATAACCATTTGTGATCATATATATACCAATTCATAAGATGCATGCACCAACTAAAACAAAAACTCGGTTAGAAATGCAAGAACCATGTGATTGTGATATACTTACAACTCATATTGCTTGTGAGCATTATCCCTTTGTGTTGGGGTTTTTTTTACTGTCGGTAAGAAAGTACAAGGAGCAACGGGATTACTTTCCTCCACTCTAATAAAATCAGGAACTCTACCTAAAGGGATTTTTGCAACACAATCAAATAAAGGATTGTCTCGTCTATATACTTCAATCTAGGTTAAATCTTTGCTAGAAAATGTTGACTTGTCTTTTGGGTCTTGGACCTAAAGGCCCATTACAATATTCTATTTCTTTTGTCTACCCTTTTTGAATGGATACCTAGAAACCATGTGGCCACCTGTTAATAAAAATGTACAATGACATATGAAATATTTTAACACAAAAGAAGTGTCTGCAAGAATAATGAGTGGAAAAATAGGAAACGCCATCGAAGTTCAATTCATTTTTCGCTTGTCAGATCCTCTTGATATTACAATGGTTAAATAATAGTTCAAATTTCCAAAGGCATAAATCCTTCATACAAACTCTAATTTAGGTGCTATTTGGATTGTTGGAAATCTTTGACAAGTAGAATAGCATTGAGGGGTCATGAACTAGAATTGTGAAGTTTTAACCCCAAATACTTTCATAATTCCCAAAACAAACTTTGAAATTTGAAGGACCCCGAGACACCGAACTAGGGTCAACCATAAACTAGAATTTACATGTCCTTAACTCTATTTTATACACCAAAAAGTACCCAAAATGATGAAAAAAATATAGAATGATCCATGTTGGAAAATACCTCCCCACTTCGAGTGGATTTGGTTCCCCAAAAACTTTTATTTCTGTAAGAAATGGGACAATTAAGACTCCCTTTATGTTGGTGTTCTCTAAGATAATACACACCCATAAATATGCTTGTTTATTTAAAATTTAAGGATAAAGAACCTTGTGTGACCATCTTACATGCCCTTCAAATGACTTCTTGCCACACAAAGTGTTTTTTTTTTTAGGAATTGACAAATTAAATTGTCGAGTACATTTTTAGAGAAACAAAGTTAACTTTCTCAATATTTAAAATGCCCCATTCCACACTTAAAAATGCTCTAGAACCTTTAAATTTTTTTGAAAAATATGTGACCAACCATTTACAAACAAAGAGAACAAACTTGTAAAAAAATCAAACTAATTAAATGATAGAATTTTACTAAAAAAATTATTTGAAAAAGACAAATGATTTTACAATCATTTTTTGGAGTTAGTGGGTATTTCAATGGACCATATTCCTCTGTTAATATACTCCCTAGATGAACATGGCCAACTCTTACCTAGGAGGCATGAGTTGAATAGGATCAATCAAGATGACATTTACAAGCGGTTTGAATAGGTCAATTAAACAAACCCCAAGGGAACATTAGATGCAAAGATGGCCTTCTATGTTGAGTATTGCATGGAGGCAAGAGATGGACTCATCATCCAACCCCCATACACATCTCAATAGTGGATGCACATTCTTCACATTCCCCTTGGATAGTTCTAGGTGGGCTCATATTGACTCCGGGTTGAGACATATCACCACATTGCCCAAACGAACAAGATTTTCCAAGTGTCCCATCTTTGAGAGGTCAAGACAGCGGAGCACTTGATCTTCTATTGACCCATCTATTCAAATACTTGTGAGCAATTCTATTGTTTATTTCGAGGAGCTCGGACCCTCTCCACTTTCTCCAAGAACCTCTAGATATTCCTAGCCTTATACATGTAGAAGGGATTCAAGGTTTGTTCCCATGCTCTTGAACCTCCTCCTAGACTAGATTCCACCCAGAGGATTACTTCATTCTTTATGGTTCTCCCATTAGCTACGGTCCAAGAGACAAATTGATAGCAACATTATTTTTGACGCTATAGCTATGTCAACCAAAAGGAGCATCCCCCCTTCCCAATGAACTCAACAATATTTCCAGACTAGATCCATTACCAACAGACAAAGAGACCATCCAAGATTAAACAATGCTTGACCCCTTTCATACAACAACTCATTGGACATTTTGGATTCCCCCCAACTCTTCTACGGGACAACATTCAATATTGAGCTTCCTTCATTCATCCTTAGATGTATTGAGAGATGGAATTAGTGGACCATGAAATAATTGCATCATCATCATTATTTTATTTTAGCTTACAATCAAAGTGATTTTCATGGAAGTGTGAACAATGTTTTTGCACTTATGTTTATCTCATGGCTTCCCCTGCTTCTTGTTGAATTCTTGGTTAACAACAACATGTATCTTTATGGACATATATTTTCTACTTACTCTAGTTAGTAGTGGTCATGTTACAACGTATACATGTCTGATTGGGTTATAAGGTCTTCTCTATATCGCATGTTTTAGCTTTCAGCTTTTGAAAATGTAAGTATTTTTATCGACTCTAGTTGGGATTAATTATCAATCTTACAATGTATAATTGTCTGATTGGGTTACAAGGTTTTCTCTCTATTGTGTGTTCTAGCATATAGTTTTGAAATTTTCAGTATTGAAGCTACATTTCACTAGGATTCTCTGTCAATTCATTGTATACCTGCTCTAGTCAATAGTGGTGATCTTACAACATATACCTGTCCCATTGGATTATAAGGTATCTCTCTATGTCTATAACGTTTTTTTGCCTTAAGTTTATGAAATGTATTTGGGTAAACCAAAGTTTTCAAATCAGATTTAGGATTGCAGATTCCAACGAGGATAAGGGTATTAATAAAATATACAAATTGTCTCAACATTGGAGCCAATGCTGGTATTTGTAATCCTTTCCTATAGAGGGAAGGGCGACTGACATAATCAAATCTTTGGCCTGATGATGTAACATAGATTTTGTCCCGCTGATGTAATTTTCATGGTGTTCATATTTGAAATAAAAGATGAATGTTTATAAGGCTTAAGGATGAGGGTTAGAGGGTCTTGATTTTTTATCAAAGATAATTATTATCTTTTATTGCTCTAGGGTTTTCATATTACTAATTATTACTTTAGGATCCTAGGTTTAGGTTTCATGTTTAAGGAGTTACTATTCATGATGATGGCGGGGATGGTGCAAAGTTTAGGATCCACTATAAAGTTTGCAAATTCTTGGCATGATAATTTATTATTTGAATTCTTAGCATTAGTTCTAATTAAACAATCATATAGTAATAAACATCTCATGCAAATATCTAGTTGAATTCGCCTGTTTGTCTTCAATGAACTGGGCATTGGAATTGTACCAAACAGTCCTCTTGGTAGGGGAGTAAAGAAGTTGTGGAGAGCAGGTGCAAATGCATTAGACACAGTGTGAGAAGATGCATTAGACAGTGCAAATATCTCCATTAATCCACCATCAATCTATCATAGAAATATTTTCAATATCATAGAGCTCCTTTCAACCTCAAATAAACCATGTCATAGACACAATGTGAGTAGTAGACAAATAGGTAAGCGCCTAGGGATGAATTGCGGTTGGGACAATTTGGTAAGATCAATTATTGTACAAAAAAAATGTCTGGGGAGGTTTTGGCATGCAAATCCATTGAAAATGGCAAATTGGTGAAATCTGAGGATGTTTGGAGTGTGAAATTGGAGATCGAGAACATGACCATCATGTTTGGGAACCCTAATGTAGTGGCCCTGAAGGCAGTCTTTGGGGAGGAGGACTATTTTCATTTGGTTATGGAGCTATGTGCTGGTAGGGAGCTTTTTGACCAGTTGCAGAAACATGGGAGATATTATGATCTCCATGACGCAAGATTGTTCAAGAGTCTCATGGAAGTGGTGAAATATTGTCATGATAATGGGGTTGTGCACAAGGATATGAAGCCAAAAAATATTCTTCTTGCAACAAAGCCTTTTTCGTCGCCCATCAAGCTTGTTGACTTTGGATTGGCCACCTACTTTACACCAGGTATGCATTGAGTCTTTCGATCTGATATTTGAAAGAAGGATTATAGGAGCAGAATTCCTGTTGTAACATTTGCTTCAATTATTTTATATTTAGGTAGGTTTGTATGTAATATAAAATTCAATCAATATACAGTCCGAGACAAAGTCCAATAGCCATAAAAACCAAATCGCGAATATAATAATATTATGGAGTCCGGTTCAAAGTTTAATACCTCGCTCTATTGAGTATAATCTTATGGCGTTCGGTTCAGAGTTCTCCCCGAGTATCCCTGAGTCCTCAAAATGGTTAAGAAGTAGAGTAAAGAATCTAAAGCATTGAACAAACTAATTCCTGCATAGATCTATTTGTTGGATAGATGGGATAGAACCAGTGGTTATACGCTGTCAATATCCTGTATAGAAAGGGATAGAAGCAGTAAATAAACCTTCCTTCAATTGGACATAGCACAGGTATGTGAAAAGAAAATCCACCAGGCCTTATGATAATGAGAAATGAGACGATGCAGCGGGTTCAGGTGTGAGGCGGGATGCGTAGGTGGTGAATTGATGGCGGGGATGTATGGATGATTTGTGGATGATGTATGGATGGTGTATGGATGGGTAGCCAGCCGGAGGGCGGAGGTGATCGACGACGGGAGTTCGGACGCCGGAAAAAGACTATCGGCAAAGGTCCATTTCGTTTGGACTTTATCCTACACCTATCTTATATATCAATTTTATTTTCATATTTATGTATAAATGTGTTTCTTTGATGTTGTTGTTGCTTTAAATATTTAAAAATTTGAAAAACAAATGACTATTTTTATATTCTTTTAAGTTTTTTGATAATTCCCCATATTTTTATTGCCCATAAAGTGATATTTTGAACCCAACGATAAAGTTCCTATAACAATAAATGTAACATTGATTCTATAACACCTCAAGATTCAAGAATGGCCACCAAACAAAACACCCAAAAACCACATCCATTTTTACAAATTTTTGCGGAAAGACATGGAACAAGAATCGACAAACAACAACCAGTTTGTTGCAATTGGAAGGAAAATTCAAAGAGATCAAATGCTATAACTGCAGAAAGGAGAATCGACAAAGCATTTGATACAACTATTGAAAATTTCTTGGGTGGGAGTGTTTCTGGCATGAATCAAGAGAAACTTCTTATACAGAGTGTAAGCTTGTCCTTCTTAGTTGTGTTTCATCTCCATGAATTCTTAAGCCAAAGAAAGCAAAGTTGTCAAAGATAAGCCTACATTCACGTTCATTGGAAAACTAAAAGAGATTCTGGTTATGTCAAAGTACTAAATAGTAATAGATCAAACTAGAAAACATCCATTTTCCAGCTCAGATGGGACTGATCATATAAAGTTGGTTGATAATATAAGTGTCTAACTCTTCTAGTATAGATATGGATGAGATGAGACAAATCCTCTCATTTGAAAATGAGACAAACATTGTTGATCTTAAGGATTTCTCGCCTACTGTGGACACTAAGTTTATCCCATATAATTAATAGAAGGAGGCTTGTTTGGATATTACTTAATATCTCATACATTTCCTAGTTCTTGTATTTGTATTTTCACTAAATTTTGTTTTTCCTTGGTCACCTCCACCAGGACCAACACTTTTTCTTTATCCCTTAATTCTAACCATCTTTATTTTTTCAAAATTTATTTCAATCTCACAGATCGACTGGTGAGAGTAGCATGGGGTCTCCCACAACTACACCAATGGGAATGCTGCTCTTGAAACATGACAATCCTTTCACAGATGTTGTAAATTCTAACCTTGTACAATATCTACTACAAACTGATATTTAGAACAGAAAAGATACAATGGCAAATACAAACATTACACAGATATTTTTCACCTGGAAACCCAAACCGGGAAAACCAACATATATTATATTGATACACATTGTGTTACATTGTTT
>JZKD02S0336749.1:191077-212412 GCA_000966675.3 Picea glauca | reverse complement strand
ATAACTTAATCGATTAAAAAAAATATTAAAGTTTCAAAAATTTCTATTATATGTATTTTATAGACATAGTTGCATGAGGTTGTCTAAACATTCTAAGTTTGTGTGTATTTTCCCATAAATTCTATGATATAAATATGATTGAAAACACATTTTTATGTTGCTTAAATCCAAGTGAAATCGCATCATAGTTTCTTTATTTTTCTATCTATTGTGATTTGAAAAAATTCACATTTTTGTATTGCTATCATAACATTAAATAGACAATTTTATAATGATTACTTTTTATATTATATATGTTCAATATATCTTTATGCACATATAATATGTGTTAACGTTTGTTTATTTGTGATATTATAATTTATGGTTGAATGTTTTAATTTAATTTTTTATAATTGTATATTAAAATTTATTTAGTGAATTATAATGATTTAGTTTTGATATTTACAAACATTATTATTAATTTTTTTTATCAAAAAAATATGAAATCAAAATAAATTATTTTAAAATTTCATCATAAACCACATCTTCATTATCATCTTTAAAATAAAATCATCACTTATATAGTTTATGAATTTCTATTTCTATGTTGGGTTTGTAGTTTCGGACTACTCCTACGTGGATGATACCGAGATTGCGCACAGCGATTATATGAGTTTGGCAGCATCTTTCTGTGCCCGATGCAAGTGACGGTTTTCTAGGCCGGTGGCATCTTTCTGTACACGATGCAAGTGACTGCGACAGTTAGCATAACGTATACGTACGAATCTGAGTCAGCATCTGCCCACTGGATGGGCCGGCGCCTATAATGGTGGGGCCAGCGGAAATGCCGTCTAGTCAGCTCCAACACCTATCCAAATTAGGATTCTGGATAACTTTTAGACGGCAAGAGATCTATCCTAAAATACAAGGAAAAATATGATCCGTTCGATTGGTACTAATAATTTTATGTGCGTTCATCCCTATGGACAAGCTAAGGCGAAAAAATCAGTAATGCAACATTTCAGTGGAAACGAGATTGGTTGAGCTGGGCTATGCTATTCAGCTGCGTAGGTGGGAGTAGAACGCAAGAGCTGACGTCATAAAGACGAGGTTGGCAGGTGACCTCATCAATAGTTAGTGTTCCTAAACTTTCGGGATAATTAAATATATATATTAATTTTTGAAATAACTTTTTAAAAGGCATTGCAATGTGGATGGAGGAAAGGAGGAAAAGTGGCAGTAGAGTGGAAAATCAAGTAATGTCAGGGTTACTTTATATAAAGAAAACACGGATTGGTGACGTGGAGCGCTACCGACTATCCATGACTCGACTAACTTCGTTTAGAAACAACAAATGGTAGGTGGCTCCAAAATAATTTTCTAGGTGGCTCCAAAATAGGTGGCTCCTACCAATGCAACTTTCCTATAATTTTCTAAAGTTTGCTTCCAGTTTCCGACTACGGGCGACTATGGGTTGCCTTTATAATGAATGAACGGATGGCAGTAGGCAACCAAGTCCGAGGGTTCACCTTTGCTTCAATCCCAGCGGCCAGTGTCATCTCAGAATCTGCGGGAAAAATGTTGCAAAACTTTACAGGTTTTTTGGGATTCCTTATTAGTGATCAATAGGGTGAACGAGATTCAAATTTGTCATATTTCTCTTCTTATGCCTATACTTGAGGAAGTCATGCAGCACTAGTTTTGACTTTATATCTTTCTCTCACATTTATAGGGAATGTTAGAAAATGGCTGATAGGCTTTCCAAAAAGGGCTCGCAGTTAGATTAACCAGACGTTCAGCAGTGACAGTTTTGATTACTATAGACCTTTTCAGGATGGTCTACTATAGGAAAGCTTCCTCTCTTCTTGGAACTCTTAGCAAGAAAATGGGGTTTACCACATAATTGTAAATCCATATATAAGAATCATGTTTTTGTTTATTGTATATGGTATGTGAGAAACTATGACTCATTATGTGAAAAGTGGGAAAGGAGGTTTTTTTTGACTTTATGACACAATTGTTATTTTTGTTGAAACATTCAGTAATGGAAGTGACTTCATCAAGACAATATATATGTGGCTATTTCTTCATAGTCAATATATATCTAGGAATGTAATTTTGTACCAAATTAATGAAATTACTAATTTTTTCTATGGCAATGTCATTCACCCGAGGATAGGTTCAAAAATGAAATTGCTTATGGTGGTAGTAAAAAAAGTCCAACATGGGTGGATTTTAGAACTAGAAAACTGACATCAATGATTTAATTCCTTAACCGAATGAGAAATGACTCAAAATACCAAGTTTTTCAAATAAGAGAGCCCTCAACAAACTATTAAATCACTTTTGGGAAGGCCTCACATGAAGATTAAACAATGTTGATGTTCTAATGTTTAAACAATGTTATGACCTTTGCAAGCATGTTTTCAAGGCATCAATATTAAAAAGGAATAAGGTGTAAGACTAGCACTCTATGGTGCTCATGTAATTTAAACAGTAAGGGAATAGGTTTCTTCAAACTATGAAACCTTACCTCAAAATAAAAAAATTGCAAAAAGTATTTTCGTTCTACAATTACCTAGAATATATATAGTCAACATCATTACATTAGGTTAACAACATCCAATATAGAAATAAAAATAAAATTGAGAACAAAATTATGACATCCAATATTACAAAGATGTCAAACCTTTCACATTAACAACTTGAGAGTTGCCAATTGGCCCAATATGTTCCAGAGGAGGAAGATCAATATGAGAAGTTCCTACATATGTAATGTAACGATGCAATTTTAGTCAAATTCCATCGTAGCATCAAATAAATTACATTATAGTATCCAAAATTTGGTTACATCAAACACACCTGACATAGTAGGATAACTAGAATGTTATCGTATCTATCTACGTTCTCGGGTTGAAGCCACAACTGCGGAATGTTGCACATCCATAATCATCATAACACTACAAGCCACAAATGAGGATGGGTACACAAAAAATCATAAACAAATAAATCTTCTCACTCATTCCAACTTATCGGGGACAATAGGAGATGCATTGTTTGAGGGAGTTCCTCTTGTCCTAGCTATTTGTATTAAAAACGAGTTTACATTTTATCCTATTTTTGTCCTATGACATTTGTTTACAAAATAATAAAAATCAAATCAAATCAAATGAAAATATTGTGAGGTACTTTTGTCCGAGTTATCTGTATTAAAAACAAGTTTACAATTTTGAAATTTCAATATCTCAATGTCTTATTTGTTTCTTCCATAAATTTGGTCATGAAAGCAAAAGGTAAAATCTGGTTTAGATTTATAGCTATTGCTTGACCATTAAAACTAGCATACCCTTGAAGAAGGGTAAAGAAAACACCAAAGTGAACATAGATGGTTAAGTTGTTTAAAGATAATGGAATTTTTTCTTTCGATGGAAAATGAACACTTCACAAGGTTCATCTTCGTCCTAGAGACAATGAAATATTTTTAATAATCCAGTAATTTGCCTCAAAACTATGATCAACACTTAAAAGAGAAACCAACCCTCAAACCATTCAATAATGCAATGAAAATCAAGTACAAATTCCACCTTGACTCTCCAACCATCTACTATCATAAAAGAAAATCGATATTAGAACAAAAATGACAAGATGGACCACTAGTAAAGATATGTAAGACATGTAGCTAACAAAATATTGTTAATGTTTCTGCCATTATTATAGTTCTTTTCATTTCAATAGATAACAACAACATAAGAACAAGATCACTGAGAAATACACATTCACAAGAAACACAACATTTATCTTGGGAAACCCTCTAGGGGAAGAAAACTCAGTAAAACTTCCTTATTATAGATGTCCAATACAATGTCAAGAGATAACTCAAACCAATACAGAATGTCCTCTCCAAAAGATTTGTCACTCTTCTCTCTCTCTCTCTCTCCAACTGCTAAATCGAAACTTGCCTCTCAGAATAAGCAAGTGAGTTGTGTGTTAAAGTGAGGCATTGGCCTCTCTATATATACAAGTCTGGAATGTGTGAAGTGTCTTCATTGGCAGGGCTGACTTTTCACTCTGGGTGGGTACACCCACCTTTATTATATTTCTGGGTCTCAATAATAACTGTTGGGTCCGACTTCTTATTCGGCCTATTACAATTATCTGTTGACCAATTCGAAAAAGGGGATTTGGTCCTAATACAACAACCGAGATGATCAATCCACAATGGGGATTGATCCCATGAATAATATATCAATAATAATAAGAATACTCTTTCCAGTTACATTATTTCAACACTCCCCCTTAACAAGAAGGGTATTCTTCAACAACATCAGGTGAGAGAGGTCTGCATCATCAATGGAATCAGGACGATAGTATCGTCAATATCATCTTGGAATATTGGCTGGCATATCTATAAGTCATCGAAAATTTTCTCCATCGGCAGCATTGTCATTCTCGAAAGAATGCCATCATCATCTGCATCAATATGTATCAGTATAAAATGTTACCTCATCACAGCACTAGGCTAGCCCATCACAGTACTAAACTGGCTCTATATCACAGCTGTTAAGCTGGTAAATCAGTGCAAGTCAAATCTTGCTTTACGTCTAACAATTGGGTCAGAAGCAAGGAACACATCATCTTGCTTTACGTCTAACAACTAGGTCAGAAGAAAGGAACACATCATCTTGCTTTACATCTAACAACTAGGTCAGAAGCAAGGAGTCATCTTGCTTTACGTCTAACAGTGAGGTCAGAAGCAAGGAACACACACATCATCTTGCTTTAGGTCTAACAGGGAGGTCAGAATCAAGGAGTCATCTTGCTTTACGTCTAACAGCGAGGTCAGAAGCAAGGAACATATATATTCCCCCTTTTAGGGAGGGTCCTTTTGGAATATACCAAGCTTATCTTGAAAGTGTTCAAACTTTACACAAGATAGAGGTTTGGTCAACACATCAACAATTTGTTCATCCATGTTAACATATAGGAGCTTCAAGGCTCCTCTCTGCACCATGTCACAGATGTAATGATAGCGAATCTCTATGTGCTTCGACCTGTCATGGAATACATGATTCTCCGTCATCTTTATGCAGCTCTGGTTGTCACATAGGATTGTGGTTGCTTCCATTTCTAGATCAAATAGACCGGTCAACAACTTTCAAAGCCATATAGCTTCACAGCTAGCAGAACATGCAGCAATGTACTATGCTTCCACTGTGCTGAGAGCAATACTGCATTGCTTCCTACTCTGCCATGAGATCATGGCTGATCCCAAACTGAAACAACATCCAGAACTGTTTTTTACGTCAGCAATGCTACTTACCCAATCTGAATCAGTGTATCCACTCAATGTGAAATTATGAACTCTGTCATAACTGAGACCATAATCTAATGTACCTTTAAGGTACCTCATCACATGTTTTGCAGCCACCAGGTGAATATGTCTGGGTTCTACCAGAAACTGACTCAAGGTGTTCACGACAAAACAAATGTCTGGTCTGGTGTTCGTCAGGTACATCAACGATCCAATAATCTGTCTGTACAATGTGGCATCTATCAAGTCTGATGAAGTATCGACCAACAACTTCAATTTCACTTCCATGGGTGTATTCATGGGGTTGCATTCTAACATGTCGAATCTCTTCAGGATTTCGACTGTGTACTTCCCTTGGTTAAGGAAGATCCTCTCTGGACTCTGCCATACCTCAAGACCTAGGAAATAGTGCATTAGGCCGAGGTCTTTCATCTCAAATTCTAAAGCGAGTCTCTTCTTACATTCGGTGATGAGATTTTCTTCTCCAGTTAAGAATAAGTCATCCACAAACAACAATAGTATTACTGGCGCATCATTCATAATTTTGAAGTAGAGATTTGAATCAACTTTACTCTTGGTAAATCCCAAGCTTGCCAAGAAACTGTCTATACGGCCATACCAAGCTCTAGGAGCTTGCTTCAATTCGTATAAGGCTTTCTTCAATCTGCAGACATGAGATTTCCTGTCTTCAACCTCAAATCCTTGGAGTTTCTCTATATACACTTCCTCTTCGATAACACCATTCAGGAAAGCTATCTTCATGTCCATTTGGTACAACTTCCATTTCATTTTAGCTGGAAGAGCTATGATGGTTCTGATCGAAGTGTATCTGGCTACAGGAGTGAATGTCTCTTCATAGTCAATGCCTTCTTTCTGGGAAAATCCATGAGCGACAAATCTTGCTTTATATTTCTCAATACTTCCATCAGTAGCTTGTTTTATTTTGAAGAGCCATTTTGATGATACCACATCCTTACTTTTTGGTCTGGGAACTATTTCCCATACATCGTTCTTTATTATGGATTGGTATTCCTTTGTCATGGCATCTTCCCATTCCTTCTTTTGAATGGCTTCTTCAAAGTAGGTAGGCTCCTTATCTAGGAGATCACACATCAAAGTCATGTAACTAGAGAATGGCTATGGTCTTTTCACTTGTCTCGAGGTTCCTTCTAGAACACCATACTTATCTCCATATTGAATACGCTCTCTTATCCAAGCAGGCTTTCTTTTATGGGAGAAGGTTATTTGAGGAGGTTATTGAACTTCTGTTACATCATGGTCTTCAGGATTTTCCTCATCAGGGGAAGTTATGAATTCCCTCACTAGTTCTGCAGCTCTGGGAACTTCCCTCACAGATTCTGCAATCCTGGGAATTACAGGTTCCTCTTCATATACTTATTCAAGCTGGCATCTTCTTGATTTCTTAAGTGTTGTTTCTTCATCAAAGGTCATGTCCCTGCTGATTTCAATGTGGCAATGACATGGTATGTAGATTCTGAAGGCCTTGGAGACCTCACAGTATCCCACAAATATTCCCTTCTTTCTGGAGGGTTCCAGCTTGTTTCTCTTCTCTTTCGAAATGTGTATGAAGACTGGGCAGCCAAATATTTTGAGATGGATTACCTGTGGCTTCTTTCCGGTGAACATCTCTTCTGGGGTCTTGAACCCAAGTGCGCTATGGGATAATCAGTTCTTCCCATAAGCACATAGAAAGATCTTGATCATGGATCATGGTCTTTACAACTTCCATAATTGTTATATTCTTCCTTTCAGCTACATCGTTTTGTTGAGGATTATAGGGAGTAGTGAGTTCCCTCTTGATCCCAACATCTCTGCAGAAGTTCATGAACTCTTTTGAGGTATATTCTTCTCCATTATCTGACCTAAGTATCTTAATATTTCTTTCATAAATATTCTCTATCAAGTCTTTGAATACCTTGAACTTGCTGAATAATTCATCTTTAGATTTCAAGAAATATATCCAGGTATTGAGAGAATAGTCATCAATGAATGATACATAGTATACATACCCACTTAGTGGACGATGATGGCATTGGGCCACACACGTATGAATGAATGAGTTCCAGTACTCCTTCTACTTTGTTGTCCCTCTTTGAAAAAGGGTTCTTGATATTCTTCCCCTGCGCACATCCATTGCACATGCCTTCTTGATCAACCTTGAGTTCTAGTAAAACCTGTGATAGCTTTGCATATGTATGGTAGCGCCTTGTAGTTGATGTGGGCTAATATTATATGTCAAAGTTCGCATGAGTTTTCAATGGCATGGGTCATGGCAGTCTCTGGGTGACCCTTTAGCTTATATAATCCATTTTCTTCATTTCCAATGACGATTGTTTCATTTATGGTTTCTCCTCTAGCCCACATGAGAACTTCTCCATCTATAAAGGAAACTCTATATCCTTTCTTGTCTAAAGCTTATATGGAAAGTAATTTCTTCTTCAAGCCTGGTACATAGAGTACGTCCTTCATCTTTATTGAGTTTTCTCAATCTAGCTTGTAGTTTGATTCTCCCACTCCCTTGATGGGATATTTGTAATCATCTCCAAGTGTCACTTTTTGAGAAAAATTCTTTTCTGAAATACAACAGAGAGTAATTCTCTTACCTGTCATGTGCTTTGATGCACCACTATCAATGAGCCATCTATCCTCTTTAGGTGTTACTGATCCTGAGAGGGCCGAGATCAAGACATGATCCTTGATCATCTTTGTAGGTGGCTCTTTATCTTCGACTATGTGGGCATGTTGCCTCTTATGTTTCCTCTTGTATTCTTCTCGTCTGACTGGACAAGAATTCACCTTGTGTCCCATTTTATCACAATGATAGCATTGTATGGATGAGAGATCTCTTTCCTTGTGTTGTCCTTTCTTCTAAAATCTCCTTGGATGAGATTCTTTGTTATTGAATTTGATAGATGGTTGAGGCTCTCTATGAGTATCCCTTTTGAAGTAGGGTTTCTTCCTTCCTCCTTTTGTATGAGTAGCTAGGGCTTGATCATTATCCCTTGCTAGTAGTGCTTCACGGTTAGCTACCCTTGTCTCTTCTTGGATGCATTCTTCCCATAGGCTATCAAACTGCAACTTCATGGCTCTGGCACATATTGTTTGAATGAATGCATCCCAAGGTCTTGTAAGACCATTTAGGGTCGTCATTACGAATTCGTCTTCATCTATGGTGTCTCCAATCACTTTTAACTGTTCTTTAATCTCTGATATTCTGGAGAAATATTCTTGAATCGTTTCTCCTTTCTGCATCTTTGTATTCTTCAATTGAGATCATAGGTTCATCTTTCAGTTGATGTTCTTTCCTTCGTATAATTTTCTTAGAGAATCAAACATCTCTTTCGGAGTGTTCTTGGATGATACATAAGGGATTAGGTGGTCTTTTATTGAATCTGCAATGATTCTTTGAGCCCTGATTGAGTCCTTTTGATGCTTTGCTTTCTCTGCAACATCTTCGGGTTCCGACACTTCTGTTTTGATGAACCTTGCTAGGTCATTCTCTGCAAGGATCAGACCGATCCTATACTTCCAGGCACGAAAGTTTTCTATGCCTTTTAGTTTCTCAACAAGCTTTGTGCTTGCATACATCTTGTACTTGGGGCTATGAAAAATAACCAAAAATGAAAAATTCTCAAAATCAATTTTTGACCAGGAGGTGCGCTTGGTTGAGGCGAGTAGCCTGGTGTACTTGGATCTGAGAAAATCCAACTTTTGCCTTTCCAAAATTGATCTGCAGATTTTTGGATTGGTGCTTCTGGTTTTCTGGTACCTTTGGTACTTTGGTACTTCTGGTACTCTGGTTTTCTGGTACTTCTGGTACTTTTTGAAACTAGGGCTTCACTTTCTGGGAGATCCAACCACTGAAAAGGTGCGTTGAAGGTGCCAAAATGATCCTTAGGGGAGGGCGCAACTTTCTAGGTGGTTTTGGAGCTGAAAAGCTTCACTTTTGAAAAACCCTAATTTGCAGGTACGACAACAGTGGCATTTTTCTCTTATGAAATATGCTTAGTTCAAGTTGGCTCTGATACCATGTTAATTATTATGCCATTATTAGAGTTCTTTGCATTTCAATAGATAACAACAACAGAAGAACAAGATCATTGAGAAATACACATTCACAAGAAACACAACATTTATCCTAGGAAACCCTCTAGGGGAAGAAAACCTAGTAAAAATTCCTTATTATAGATTGTCAATACAATGTCAAGAGATAACTCAAACCAATAAAGAAAGTCCTCTCCAAAATATGCGCCACTCTTCTCTCTCTCTCCAACTGGTAAATTGAAGCTTGCTTCTCAGAATGAGCAAGTGAGTTGTGTGTTAAAGTGAGGCGTTGGCCTCTCTATATATACAAGTCTGGCACGTGTGAAGTGTCTTCACTGGTAGGGCCGAATTCTCACTCTGGGTGGGTAAACCCACCTTTATTATATTTCTGGGTCTCAATAACAACTGTTGGGGCTGACTTCTTATTCTGCCTATTACAATTTTTTGTTGACCAATCCGCAAAAGGGGATTTGGTCCTAATACAATAACCAACATGATCAATCCACAATGGGGATTGATCCCATGAATAATATATCAATAATAATAAGAATACTCTCTGCAGTTACATTATTTCAACAAATATTAATGGCACATCTACGAGACATATATTTGTATACCTTTGACATAAAATTCTTTGTGAGTTTTGACAAAACCTGCGACCATGGCTCTTCACAACGTTGATAAGAATTCTTCTCTAGTCAATCATGTTGGCATGGCACTCATAATATCTTCCTAGTTCTTTAAGGTGGTTGTGCATTCTTAATTGGTTTTCATCGTCGATTTCCACAAGGAATTTGTTCTCCCATTTATCGAGACCATCATAGCTAATTTTAAGCATGCTTTGTATATCCTCGGGAAGTATGTTGGTGATTTTGAGAAATTGTGCTTCCGAGTGGTTTAAATAATTTTTCCCACGATGAAGCGACCTAAGAACGTTAATAGATAATGGAAATCCTTGGAACTCATTCAAAAAAAATTCAATCATTTTGTTGAATACTACAACACGATGAGACTAGTCGAATGCATACGAGCAAAAGAGCCCTAAGGAGACACAACTCCTACATATTATACTCTCACCATCTTTATTTTATTAACTTTGTACACAATAAGAAACAAACTCAATGAATGTCATGGTTTCGCTCCTAATTACTCATTCATAGGAATTATAAACAAAAATATTAGGATGAGGATTAAGAAAGAAAAACACGAAGATGCAACACAGGTGTCCTCTTTTTCTTACAAATTCATAGATTTGGTAAAGTGTAGGGGATGAATAACATTTGTAGGAATAAGCATGCTATAAATGATATAATTTGACTTGTGGTCTCCAATGCAACCCATCAATGTGGGGACACTATATAAATGAAGCTTGCAACCCAGTTCACATAGAAAGTGTTGAATGAAATTCACAAACATTGGATTCTTCAAACATGGCACGTAGAATAAGAAGTTTTAGTCTGGACGCATATGGAAAGCATGCAATGCCCACGAATATCATTGCAAGCATAGATTAGGTACATGTCTGGTTTGCAAACATGTTGTTGATTATATGTAATAGGAGCTCCCAAAATTGCCCTGGTTATAATGGCATGTGATCTGATACTTATATGGTTTAGGAAAATTGTAAGTGTTATGTTGTTTGTAACTGATGTTAGGGTTTTTGGAAGCCATGAACATACCTAGAACATAAGGGGCTCAGTCTTGAATGATTACCAATTTTTCAAAGGAGATCTTAGTGAGGAGCACAGGGAGCACCCTCGACTATTCTAGAATAATTAAACGCACTTACCAATTGCAATGTTTCTTCCAACTAAGGTAATGAAAAATATTTCATATATTTCTCGTTAGATCTACAATTCAAAAAAATTTCAAGAAAAATTACCACGATTTCTTTTAAACTAATTTCTACTTGTATTTGTTAAGTTACCAACTTAAAAAAATGTAAAACAATATTTACAGGAAACCATGTATTTTTGAACGATGAATCAAAATATGTACATGTATTTTTAAACGATGAATCAAAATATATACATATTTTAATATATCTACTAGAGAAATTTAAAGAAATATGAATCAAAGTGACATCAAGGATCCTAAGAGAAAAATTTAAGCCAAATAACCAACAAATTTGTTTTTTCTAATTTTCAATGTCTTTTTATTTCTCATTTTTAATGTAAGTTTCATATTTGCATTTATCTAAAGTTAAAAAAAAAAATCATTTTTTAAATTGTCGGTATATGTTTTATTACCCATCTTGGCTTACTAGGACCTATTAAGTAGAAATATATTGAGGGTAATCCATAAAAGTTTCATATTTGCATTGATTAAAGTCTTTTAAAATTTTGTTTTTTAATTATCAATGTATGTTTAATTTCCCATTTTGGCTTACTATAACCTATTAAGTAGAAATATATTAAGGGTAATCCATAAGAGAACTTTTTAGTATATGTTAAGTACAAATATTTTAGGTATTAATTGTGCATATTCTTTGATAGTATTTAAGAATCGTTTGCAGATTTGAAGCACACCGTTCCATCTTCGTTGATTTTGTTGATTTTATATAATTATCCTTTGCAGMAGAAGACTTAGAATAGATAGGTTGTTAGTGCATATTGTARYTTGTAAGGAAGTGGAAGWCCTRAACCAAACATCACGAAACCAAAKAAGTGTTGAGTAGTTTTCTTGTTTGATTTTTGGTTTTAAAAGGTTAAATAGATTGGAGAAGGCCTCRGGTTCGATTCACGATGGTTGAAATTTTGACAGAAAYTGGATTTGTTTCTTTAGCAGTGTGAGGAGAATGAATTTMTTTCTTTCTTTGKCTATGKKAGGAGAATGAGAGAGATATTGTAGGCAATCAGTGTGGGAACCAAAAAGAGGATTGTCACTTTTATTACAATTTYTYATCTTCTYGATAGCTTCGATAGAAGATAAATAATGAASAAGAGTAACAAACCAAAGATAATTAAATACATTACATGGTTARAACCTTGTTGTATTATGTTTMTGTTTARTCTTCTYAGKTTGTTCTTAACTCTAGCTTGAGATTTGATCATTGTCATTTCCTACAACATGTCATTTTACATAATTACACAACTAAGGCAACTTTTAAAAAGGAGTTGCAAAAATCAGATACAAATTGATAACAAATGCCAAAAAGAACAAGAAGGAAACATTCAGTARAATATAGTTGTGCAGTAAATGACCTAGGACTTTTCCTTTAATYTGACTATAGGTGARAGGAAAGAATCCTTTTGAKCTGACTTAAAATAACATCTTGTCGAAGATATTAAGAATTAAAATTCATAAACCATGTATCGATTACAACATCAACATGTCGATTCATCATGTGAGTTAATTCCAAATGTAGATATTTCATGGATTGAGAATTCATCAATGAGATGAAATTGATTTACTTGTACAATTTAAGATAGTCTTTATTTCATTTTTTCTAAATTCTAAACCAAAATGTTATAAGAATGATTGATTTCAAGAATAAAAAGTATCTAGAAATGAAGTTTCAATGGATGAACAGAAATGATGAAAAAAAATCAGAATGCCAATACTAAAACCTAATCCTTGATCTAAAGGGACCATGAACAAAATAACTAACCAATATAAGCACGAAACGTTTTTGCTTGTACATAATTCAGATTGAAATCACAACCTCGACAATATTTGAGACCTAAACCAAGGATTAATACCTAACCAACTTCTCACATACTGATCATCAGTTTAATATGAACATTCTTAAGATACACTCTTGTTGTGGCCCTTTAGTATTTCCAGGTTTCTTTTAGTTTATTTTTGTAATGAAATACATAACAACTTCTCAATCAATAAAAACATAATCATTACATAAATAATCCAAAAAAAGTGTTCTAATCAATCCTTCGTTGTCAAAAATAGATATGCAAAGTATGCCCATTTTTGTAATTTATTGGCTGTAAGAAGATATTCAGAAACAAAGCTCTGTTTTTTTCTAATTTTTTCTTAAGAGATGTATCTTCCCTACAAAAATAGGGAATTGAATGTAAAATTCCAACTTAGTATCTTCATCTCACACAAAATCACTTGAAAAGACTTAAATGATATGCTTTCGATCTAGGCAATAATCCAACAATGAGGTTTGCCTTCAAATTTTCTATCATAATTAAAAATCGATTGCTAAGATATTGAATACAATCCTACATTATTTTCCTAATGTTTCAAAATATGTTTGTAATTTTCTATTAATGAAGCAATAACGTACACTGCATATTGTGTTACATGCGTTTTAATTTCTATCATAATTAAAAACCGATTGTTGAGACCATGAATACATTCCTACATTATTTTCTTATTGTTTCAAATATGCTTGTATTTTTCTATTAACAAAGCAATAATGTATACTGCATACCATCTTACATGCAATTTAACCAAGAGGCAGGTAATCTAAAATTAAAAATTATCCCATCCATTGGGGTTTCCATTGATGCTTCGGTCAACCTCCCACCTGAATGGAATGTCAAAATGGGATAAGGGCCAAGTCCTGTGAAACTTTGGTAGAACAAACACCCCTCATGATTGGCACCTAAGCAGAAAGAAGTCCGTGTTATGTGGTGAAACCACACCTTGAGGTGTGTTTCTCAAAACAACTTCCAAAACAAAAAGAAAATAAACATTACATCAATCTGTGTTATGTGGTGAAACCTCACCTTGAGGCATGTTTCTCAAAACAACTTCCAAAATAGAAGAAAATAATTAGTGCATCAAACTACATTGGCCTTAGTTTTGTTCTTGTATGTTAATCTCTAGACAATTCGACTAAAATTTTGAGCATGAGACTATCCTCTATTTTTTTTCCTTTTCTTGCATAGTTTGTTGTCCCTAAATCCCTTTGAGGGTGATGGTAAAATGATAATATTTTTGATAAATTGGAGCATCATTTCCAAGAAAAGGAAATATTGAGAAGATTCATCCTTACCAGCTGGCTTAGAAACCCATTCTGGAACCTAGGCTTTGACTCTATCTCATGAGCTATCTCGAAGTTGACGAAAAAAAAAGGCCAAGATTAGCTTCACATACTACTTCAAAAATTAAAATCAGATTCACTACAAAACTCCAATATAGTATTTTTTTGGGGGGTTTCTAGGCGAACAAGGGTTAACAAATATGGGATGAATGGCATACATTTTTGAGTTGGGAAACTTTATGGCATAAATAAATTGGCAGGACTCAGTGGAATCACAATAAAAACTATTTTTCTATCTTCATTGTACAAGGGTTTATCCCTAGAGAAAAGATCTACGATGGACAACCTATGATGAGAAAGAAAGGAATGTACCTGAATGGGATATTGCAATTTGGAGGCGGTGAAAAATAAACGTGACAAAGATAAGATTCCATCAATGGTCAATTCTAATAGGCCTCCATTCTAATAGACATTCAGTGTAAATATGCCCTCGATTTTTCATTCTTTGGCCATCTTATTGAAGCTAAAGGGCCACAAACCTGAGATTGTTGAGAGAAAAATTCTAAAAGAAAGTTGGAGGTGGCACCATGCATTTCCATGAGAATAGTTCTGACAACCAATGTCAGCGGGAAGTGAGTCAGTGAAGAGAAGATACGTGGAAAGTGAGGATTCGTGATTGTTGATGAATAGGTGGCATTTTTTCATAGGCTTTGGACATACGACGAAGGTCTCCAAGAGGACCTCCCTTTATATAACACCTTCAGTGTAACAAGTTATGGCTTACAAGGTAATTGAAGACACTAAAATAAATTTATACAATATTAAAACTTAAAATCCTTAACCTTACCATTTCAATTGGGATTTTGTGGAGACAGAAGGCATGTGCTATTCACATTTATTAATGATAATAAATTCCACCATATTTGTGATGTGCTATTCACATTTATTAATGATAATAAATTCGACTATCTTTGGGATTTAGTGATAATGAAATACATTTAGTGTTTTCTCTAGAGAAATTCGATAAAATTGGAAAGATAGAGGGAATATTAACATGGCCCCTATACAAGGATGACACATTTGGTAATGATAATAAATTTCATCACCTTTGGAATTTAGTGATCATAAAATGATAGAAGGTGATGACTCTTCTTAATGATTGATAGGTTTTTTCTTTTTTTAATTTGAAGCAATATCAATATTAATCTTTCATTTTTGTTAGGGATCTAACCTCCCTAAGGTGATGACTCTTCTCATGTTGTTTGTATATGCACATATATGGAAGAACTCATATACAAAAGGTGAATATACGAACAACCCATATACGGAAGGTGCATATACAGAAGAACTTTACGGTAATCCAAATGCATCTTCCTTATATGTGTGCTTCCATATATCCGCATTTAAGGAATTTGCCATCTGTAAATTCACATTTATATGTGCATTTATATGCATCATCAGTATATGTGCATATACGGAAACACACATATATGGAAGACACCATTATGGAAGTGGCCAACTTCCGTATATGCGCATTTATGGAAGTCGTCATTCATATATACGTCGTCTGTATATGTGCATATATGAAAGCATGCATATACGAAAGTGCGCATATACGGTTGACGCATATGTGCCAAGTCCATTTTAGAGTCAATTAGTAGTATATTGTATACTACAATATTGTTGTTAATAGGACCTACATTTACTACAATATTGTTTGTATACAATATGCTACTAACTGACTCTAAAATGGACTTGGCATATATGTGTCATTTGTATATGCGCGCTTCCGTATATGCGCATATATAGACGACTCATATATGGATGACGAATTTTGTAAATGCATATATACGGAAGCTGGCCACTTCCATAATGGCGTCTTCCGTATATGTGTGCTTCTGTATATGCGCATATATGGATAACACATATAAATGCACCTATAAATGTGCATTTACAGACGACAACTTCCTTAAATGTGCATAGAAGATGAATTTGGATTACTGTAAATTTATTTTGTATATGCATCTTCCATATATGCGTAGTTCGTATATGAAACTTTTGTATATGCACGCTTCCGTATATGCGCATATATGGATGATGCCTATAGGGACAATGACTTCCATAAATGAACATATACGGATGGTGCATATATGGAAGTTGGTCACTTCCATAATGGCGTCTTATGTATATGTACCTTTTGTATATGTGCACTTTCGTATATGCGCATATATGGATAAAACATATATAGATGACGGCTTCCATAAATGCGCATATATGGGTTACACATATACGGAAGCTGGCCACTTCCATAATGGTGTCTTTTGTATATGTGCGCTTCTGTATATGCGCATACATGGATGACGCATATAAATGTGCATTTATGGATGACAACTTCCTTAAATGAGAATATATAGAAGCACGCATATATGGAAGATGAATTTGGATTACCGTAAATTTCTTTTGTATATGCACCTTCTGTCTATGTGCATATACGAGATGATGCATATACAGACGATGGTTTTTGTAAATGCGCATATACGGATGATTCATATATGAAAGTTGGCCACTTCCATAATGAAATCTTTCATATATGTGCGCTTTTGTATATGAGCATATATGGATGATGCATATACGAACGACGACTTCCATAAATGCACATATACGGACTATGCATATACGAAAGCTGACCACTTCCATAATGGTGTCTTCCATATATGCGAACCTTTTGTATATGTGCATTTCTATATACACAAATGTGCATATACATAAACAACTTTTGTAAATGCGCATATACAGAAGATGGCCACTTCCATAATGGCGTCTTCCATATATGGGCACTTCCGTATAAACACATATACAAATGATGCATATAAATGCGCGTACATAAATGTGCATTTACGGATGACAACTTCCTTAAATGTGCATATATGGAAGCACACATATATGGAAGATGCATTTTGATTACTGTATATTTCTTCTGTATATGCACCTTCCATATATGCATGCTTCTGTACATGAGAATATATGGATGAAGGTTTCCGTAAATGCGCATATATGGACGACGCATATCGAAAGTTGGCCACTTCCATAATCGCGTCTTTTGTATATGTGTGCTTCCGTATATGCGCATATACGGATGATGCATATAAATGCACATATAAATTTTCATTTACGGATGACAACTTCCTTAAATGCGCATATCTGGAAGCACACATATATAGAATATGCATTTGGATTACTGTAAATTTCTTCCATATATGCACCTTTCGTATATGCGTTGTTCGTATATGAACACTTTCGTATATGCGCATATACGAAAGACGTCTTCCATAAATGTGCATATATGGACTACACATACACGAAAGATGGCCACTTCCATAATGGTGTCTTTTGTATATGTGCACTTCTGTATATGCGCATATATGGATAATGCATATAAATGTGCATTTATGGATGACAACTTCTTTAAATGTGCATATATGGAAGCATGCATATACGAAAGATGCATTTGGATTACCGTAAATTTCTTTCATATATGCTCCTTTCGTATATGTGCACTTCTGTATATGCGCATATACAGATGACATCTTCCGTAAATCCGCATATACAAAATATGCATATATGGACGACACATATATGGAAGATGGCCACTTCTGCGAATGCACATATATGCATCATCAATATATGCACCTTCTTTATATGAGTGCTTCCGTATATGCGCATATACTGACGATGCATATACGGATGATGAATTTCGTAAATGTGCATATACAAACAATGCATATATGGATGATAACTTCCGTAAATGTGCATATATGGACGACGCATATACATACGACGAATTTCGTAAATGCACATATACGGATGACACATATACTAAAGCTGGCCACTTCCATAATGACGTCTCCCGTATATGCGCGCTTCCGTATATGCATGCTTTTGTATATTCATGATTCCATATATGCACATTTAAGGAAGTTGTCGCCAGTAAATACACATTTATACGCGCATTTATATGCCTCGTCTGTATATGCGCATATACGAAAGACACCATTATGGAAGTGGCCAGCTTTCGTATATGCGCATATATGGAAGCGCGCATATATGGAAGACGCCATCATGGAAGTGTTCTTAGTGTATTCCAATGAATTTCAAATGGTTGCGAACCTTTATTTCTCCTAACAATAGTATTTTTTTTTTACAAGACTGACACCATTTCATCCTACCAATGTGATTTTTGGACACATTGGTCAATAGGTGTTTGGAAGAAACACTGGCCATTGATTCTGACCAACAACAAAATTCCCTATAAAATATTGATGGGCCTTAGCATAGTTAAAAAGTATAGACATTAATAACAAAATCTGCAATTCTTATGCTAATCACTCTAATTATCCTTTTTAATGATGAACATACATCTTTTGTCATGCAAGAAAGTTAATGGCTGAAATCACAACCCTTTATTTATTGTGACAACGAAAAACATTCAAACCATATCAAATTGTGTCCATTAAAATCTCATATATTGTAATTAAAATCCCATTAAATATGGCCATTTCCAAAGTCTCCTTCATCTCTTTTGCAACTTCCACATATTTGTCCTCTGTTGTGGAATCTCTAAGAGACAACTATTGATCCAAGACTCATGAGATAACCTAAAGTTGATACTCCATTTTCCTTATCCCCAACAAATTCTGAATCAAAATATCTTATGAGGTTGAATTCATCTACCTTAGAGTACCTAAGTGAAAAATCTCGAGTTCCTTTCAAGTATTTAAAAACTCTTTTTGTAGCAAACCAATGTCCTTCACAAGGATTTTTCATGAACAATAAAGAATCCCACAACAAATGAAATGTCTGGTATGGTGGTAGTAAGATAGATAACACTTTCCACAAGTTTTCTATACTTGGTTGCATCCTCAAATTCATTATCTTCTTTTGATGCGAGCTTCAAGTTCTATTCCATTGGAGTAGAAATATGATTGCACTTAGCCATTCCAAACTTGTTCAATGGTTCTCCAATGTACTTATTTTGGGAGATGAATATGTACCTTGAATTTTGAATCACCTCAATGCCCAAATAGTAGTGAAGATGTCCCAAATATATCATCTCAAATCCTTTCTTCAATTCCTTCTTTATGGATGCAATGTAACTCTCATTGTTCTCTATTATCAACATATCATCTACATATACTACAATATATACAACAATTTTTCCAACTTTATTCACAAGAAAAGTTGCATCGTCAATAGGAATGGCCCTAGGATGCTTACATCGTATAGATAAATTTGATAAAAACTTCATTGTATTTATTAAAGTTTATCACATGATATCATTCTTCTCAAAACCAAGATATCGGTGTACCAATTCAAAATGACCAACTATACTAGCATAACATCTCTACCAATTCAAAGTGACTAGTATGCTAATTAAAAAAGAGCAATGACCAATGGTCCTCATACAAACTATTGGGATGCCACATTCACGGCCATGAATATAAAGAAAACTCTCAACATCCAGAAATGAGAACGATTAAATAATGTGGAACTTGGATTCAGAAATGAGACATAAATGGTGGCATTTACATGATACCATTCACACAAGCAATGGGAGCGTGAATTGAACAATTGACTGGGGCATGAAATGAATAGTCGATGGGAATAGACCTAAGGTTGAGGTTCTCTGTGGGAAGTCTAATGATGATGAGTGTGGATTGTGAGGTCGAGAGGTGGTCTACGTCGTGAGAATCAAGGTAGTAACATGAGGATGAGTGGTTGTGCGAGTCGAGGGAAGATTGGAGAGAAAGAGTGGTGCAGCGTGAAGGCATGCAATTTAGGGTTCAAACAACTTTATTGAAGCATACGTGTGTGTTTTGGAAGTTGAGGTACCTTTAGACAACGCAGAGACGCCCATGAAAGACACAACATTTGAAAATAGAGATGCAACGATGGGTGTAAACTTTTGATCATGTAGGGAAGGTAAAAATAATTGCAACGAGAATCGCTAAAAGAATTCAGGGTTTTCAGATGAGTGGTTGTAGGGAAACTAGAGAGAATAGGGTTTACTCAAGCCATGGAAGAGAATAAACCATAGAATAAGAATAGAAAGGAAAATATGGGAGAGGAAATTTTCTACCAATAGGAGAAACACTCATGGATTTAACTGCATTGGCTCTGATACCATTGATAGATTAGGGATGACAGAAAAGATAACTCCACACTTGATGTGCTTGGAAGTGGATTGGCATTAACATAATAGGTGCATAAATAAAAAAACAAATGAATGTTGGTCTTTCATAACTCAACACACTTCATATCACCTATGACTCTTTATACTTACAATATTATTACAAGTAAGGCTTTTAACACTTTCACAAAGAATCCATGCATCACGTGATTAATCAATTTTAGGATGGTTAGTAACATTATTTGGTTGATCCATGTGAAATTATCTATTTTTGTGGGCTCACCCCATGTTTCGAATTATGTTTTGAATATATCACTTCGGATACGACTGAGTTTAAATCACATTGACATTAATGATACTTTTAATGTATAAATGAAAATTTTATAAGAGGATTGCATTGGTTAAAGTTGTTGTGGGTTTACTTTTAACCTTAAGTCATTGTATAAAATCCTTTTCAGAGAAAACAAAGTGAGAAAAATAAATTCACTTTCAAATATGCAAGAGTTACATTGCCTTTTGAGCTTGAGAATACCTTCCAAATAGACATTGGGAAACCTAATTAAAAAAATTTGACCTCAAGAACTACGTTACCTATATCGAGAACCATGTTACAATGCTCAATCTAGTTAGGTTTTTTCATGTATTGGGTTTCTTTGAATATATATTGTCTTCATATGTGTGTGGATGGTGTTTTATTTTGATCATTTCTTTCATTTTTGTATTTTAGTTAATTCATAAATTGAAGAAAAGGTAGTAATTAATTAATCTCAGATATGAGGAAAATTAGTTTGCATAGTCTAAGATTTCATAATACTATAATATCTACAGTGACTTCCAATTAG
>JZKD02S0336749.1:166382-190634 GCA_000966675.3 Picea glauca | reverse complement strand
ATCTCTCTCTCTCTCTCTCTCTCTCTCTCCCCCTCACAACCACCCCCCCCATCAAATCTCTCTCTCTCCCTCTACTTTCCATATCTCTCCCTCCCTCCCTCCCTCTCTCTCTTCATCCCTCCATTCCCTCTCTCTCTCTCCTCCCCTCTCTCTCTTTCCCTCTCTCTGTCTCTCCCCAAAAGCGGCGATATGGCCCTTAGATAAACATGGTCAAGGTAGAGGCTAGGGCCCGATGGAAGAGGGA
Organism: Picea glauca; assembly: GCA_000966675.3. Classification (NCBI taxonomy): domain Eukaryota; kingdom Viridiplantae; phylum Streptophyta; class Pinopsida; order Pinales; family Pinaceae; genus Picea; species Picea glauca. Next base: position 190,390 of record JZKD02S0336749.1, on the reverse strand, counting down.
ATTGATGGCCCAAGGGAAGATGGGGATGCATATAGAGTAAACATGGGAGAAGTCAAGGGAAAGGGTGAGGCAGTATGGAGGGGGGGAGGGAGGAGAAGAGGTGAGGAAGAGCCAAACAAGAGAGAGAGTTAGGTAAGTCAAGTGATAAAAGAGCATGCACATTGCTACCATTTAATTTTTTTTTTCAATGAGAGTGACAAACTTAACCTACATATTTACTGCTTTGGTTGCCTCATATTATGAAGTTGTATGTGTGTCCACTTAAAATTGGGTCTTCTAATTTTATGTCAGAAATAATATGATAATGTTCATAGTATCTTGATCATTTACCTGGTTTTTATTTTCAAAATACATAAAATGATGATACATTCATTCCCACTTTTGAGTGCCCATGACTTTGCTTTATTCATAAATATATTTATATTCCTTGAATTTATTATTTCTATTTAAATATCCCATGGAAACTTAGCAATATAACCAGTGTATTTGTTAAACAAGGTAAGGATGGACATATTTAGAAAATTTATCAACAATTTTGAATTTGTAACAGATGGCATAGAGGATGCACTGATATTGAAATCTAATTAAACATAATTAGCATGGTTTAGGAAATCGACAACCTAGGAGAGGCTCGACCTGCAAGGAGAGAGCAATCACAGATTAATAGAGATTGGTTTGCTAGTTTGAGGAAGCAACAAGTCCTTGATTATCGACCTGGAAGGAGGAGGAGGAGGAGTAACCAAAATTTTATGGAAAGTTATAAGTCTATTGGATTAAGCCCAGTGAAATGGGAGCATAGAGAAAAGGAGGAAAAATTATCAGTCGTCGATATGGGACAGGGAGAAAACAAGAGCCTTTAGATCTCCGAGCCTTTGGTGGTTCGGCGATTCGACACTCCAGGTAAGTTTGGTTGTTGTGGTATTGGAGCAGAGGAACTTTGAAGCTCAGACTCTCGAATTAATATCAGTCGTAGATCAAGTAGAGTGGCATGGATCATTGATCTTCGAGCCTTTTGGGCATTCAAAACTTCAACTATTCAGCGAATTTGAGTCGTTGTCATTTGGAGGTAAGGAACTTCGTAGCCCGGAGTTCTGGATTACATATCCAACATAGATCATGGAAGGATGGAGTAAAACCCAGAGCTTTGAATGTTCACGGAGTCCTAGAGCTCTGAATAATGCCTTTTGGTGGTGCACGTGATTCTAGCCTGAGGTGACATGCAATTCTGTCAAGGTAAAAAATAGGGGGCTAGCGCCTATGGTTTAATTCAGAGGAGAAAAGGGACTCAGGTATAAGTTCCCAGCGGGCTTTTTATGGGGCCTGTAACAAAAACGAAAGGGCTTGTGTGTATCAGAGAAGGATCAAGCAAGGATTTGAGGGAGCCATTTCGGCTCTTGTGAATGATCTAGAGACCAGGAGGTCTCATGTTTGCATCATATAGTCTTTTGAGGGTCGGAGCAAGTATGTTACAGTCAGTAGCTTGAGGCATATTTGAGGTTGTTAAAGGATTGTTACAGCCAACCAAGAGGGTAGTTTTGAGGGCTGAAAAACTAGCCACAGTTGTGCATGAGGCCATGACTTGTTCTGAGTATAAGAGAAAGTGCCAAAGGCTTAAGGAGGAGTTGTAGCCTTGTTTCTGGTGGACAAAATATCGACTACAACCTAAGGGAGTTACGCCGCAGGTGTCTATGTCTTGGTGCAAGAAAGTATAGGGGAATATAAGGGTTTGAAAGGGATAATTAGTGCCCTAACCTATGGAAATGCAAATGCTCATCCTGCAGCTGGAAATCCAAAAGAAAAACCCAAAAAAAAGAGACCTTGAAATGATATTTTATGAAAATACACGAAGGTTGGAAATGAAATTTGAGTGTGGATGAAATAACAATTTGTTTTTGTTTTTTGGGGGGCAAGGGATGAAAATGAAACCTCAATATTGAGCATGGGAAATGCATGTCAAGAAATCCCACAAAAGAGTTGAAGATGAAATTATGAAGCAGGCACAACAAAAAGTTGAGAATGTGAATTCAAGTAAAACAAATGTCAACTCCAAACTGAAATACAATATTAGGTATCGAGTCCTAGTTGGAGGAAAAATGACCCATGGAACCACTAAAGTGATAAAATTATGGTGTGTAAATGTATGTAAAAACATAAGTGCCAACAATCCATTACATGTTCTTCTTCTTCGTTGATTGAATAGACAATAAATGGCAGATTCTAAGGTTGCATTTTTTTTTTATATTGGCTATCCCTTTGCTAATTCTCATTTTGCAAGATGGTTGGTTAAATTTTCCCATCAAAATTTTAATGCAATGCCCTTCCTCTAATGAATACACAAAGAAATGGCACCAATAAGAACTAACTCTCATAACAACTCAAAGAGGGAATAAAGGAACTTGGACTAATGATGGAGGACTTGCAAATGAGTCACGTAGCAACAATCTAAGACCCTCAATGCAAATGTGTAGTCGCAAAACTCTTCAATTTCCTTCAATTTTTCTGACCTTTTTCTTTCAAAACTTTTCACGTTGTTTCATGTACACATTTATGTTTGTTGGGTTTTGCACCTTTTTTTTTTTATATATATATGAAAACAGAGATGAAAACTCAATGTTATATTTAGTTCCAACAATAAATAATTAAGACAATGCATGTAGTAAAACATTATGCATCTCACATAAACAAAATTAACCCTTGTCATTACACAAACAAAAACTTTGAAGTCATTGATTTTACATCAAAATATTGAATTAGCCATATAGCTTATAGTGATACACGCATGATTATAATTGTAATGACACTAACAATTATCAAAAGCACCCTAAGGTATTGGGTAGTATAAATTAACCCAATGGCATGAACTTCTAAATACTTTCCTCTTCTTTCAAAATTTTTTGAAAGGCTCCCAACCCCATCTCAAGTGAAAATCCCATCAAATAATCAACAAAGCATGCAAATATTCAAGAGCATGTTCTTCCATGATTTAATAAAATTTAGCTATAGATATAAAAGAAGTTGTATCTTACTCATTACCTTATACCAAGAATTTACGAAAGCATAACAAAAGAATGAGGTGCCAAGGGAAAAACTATAAGGTCGAAATTGTTTTTGAGTGAGGAAGAAGGAATCTGAAATGAAAAAAATTACTACCCACTATGTATGAAGGACGTGGGTAAGAGGAAAGAAACATGGGCTTTATCCCCACAAATCAACCACTAATAAATCACTTACAAAAATAGAAAATAAGTATGGAAAAAATGTGTTTTAAGATAATGAAATATAGTTCAGTTCAATTCCCTTGGGGTTAAGATGGATCTAGGTAGAGCAACTAAAAGTTTAACCACAAATTTATTTATTTATAAATTAATGAGAGGTATATCTGAAGCATAAAAAAACACATAGAACTTTTGTCACAGATTTGGGAATGCATAAAAAAACAAAGTAAAATATAAGGGTTCTTCCATGTTAACTAGGGTCGAGTTGTGATGTGGGTGGAAATGTCATATTTTGATGAATATCGAGATAGGTATTTGGGTGCTAGCCCTGTAAACATAGAAGAATGGCGAGCACATAGAGGAATGGCAGAACCATTCATGAGCAATCATATTAGAGTGGGAGGAATGGCAGAAACATTCACGAGCGATCGTATTTGGGTGGGGGCAAGCAAGCATATGAAGAAACCAAAATCATAGTCGAAATCAAATCAATTACGTCATATGTTTGGAAGGCGAATGGAATGCAGGTTGATGGAAAGAGGACCACCAAAAGAGGTCCACCTAGAAAGGGGACAGATAGGGGTAAGTGATTGGAGTTTCTTACATGGGATTGGTACAATGGAGAGGGGATGGGTCGCTAGACAAAGTTCCATACAGGATTCATACACTTAAAATGACAGCCAACAAAGATGCACCTCATTTGGTTTTTATCCTACGCCTAAAAATTTATAAGGCAAAAAAGTGAGCGACATGGAACAGGCATATTATTATTTTTCTCCATTACAGTTCAACAACAATAATTGTTTTGAATAATGTACCGAAAGGAAGTGGTCATGTGCAGGAAACATAACATAAATAGAAGAGTAGATATTAAAATATAGGAGGGATTCAGAGGAGAACGCAAGAGGATCTAAAGATACATCACAGAAAAAAGTGAACGATATCGACCAGGCATATTTTTTTTTTCTCTAGACAATTCGACAACAATAATTGTTTTCATTATTTTATTTTGAATCGACAACAATAATCATTTTCATTATTGTATTTTGAGTCGGGTATAATGCAAAGCCGACCATTTTTCTTCTCAGCCACTGTCATACTTCTCGTTCAGACAAACTTAGTAAACAGAGAACCAATACATAAACAAATGTTAATCCCTCTTGAAATACTTGAAATGTCAACTAATTTGTTACAATTTCTTTGATAAGGAACTCTCTTTTAGTGTACAACGAGGAAAAAAGTAATGAGGCAAGCACTTCTGAAGTCATGATGAAATTTAGAAAATAAGAATGATGGAACGAAAGTAAACTTAAGCCAATAATTTTGGGTTGTAACTGAATGTAAAAAATCTGTCCCATAAAGAAAGAAATTGCAATACTTGTAGAGATATTTTCGGCGTGCCGTGCCCAATCGTTGGTTGAATTATTTTATTTTTTATGGCGTTTGTGTGACCATTCCCTTATTAAAAAAAAAAACATATTTTGAAAGTAGGGTTATAGTTGGAAATTTATTAAATAATTCCTCCATTCCATGAATGGAATCAATTTTTCGTGGACTGGACTTTAGAGCTAACATATAAATAGGATGGCGAGGTGACTTTTTGTTTATTGTCGTGTAGTTTTGTTGCAGAGATGCATCTCATTGCAGTCTCTTCTCTTCTCAATGTGTGATTTTGTTTTCTAAAGGTTCTGATTAAAATGGACTTAAATGATGATTAAGAAACACGCCCAATAGATTCAGATCATATGTATATAAAAATTCCCCAAAACAAAAAAAAATAATGCTCTATAAAAAAACCTCTTTTTTTTTAAGGTTTTGTTTCTAATGAAAACAAATACAGTAACATAGAGGAAAAAAAAAACGCTACAGCAAAATTATAGTAGCAGCACTCTATTGCATAAAAGACTCTGCCTGTTGTATAAAAGAAAAGTTACAACATAGATTACAACAGTGTGAGACTAAACTAAACAAAATTGTAGATTACTAGAGCTTTCGATCCTTTTTACACTTGCAATAATTGTAAGCATCCTAAAGTTTAAATAACACACAACACAACTGCGTTGAGAGCTAGAGCTACTGTTTAGGGAAAAAAACCTTGGCAAATCAAATCAAACACTTGGAATTTTTACAAAATACACCTAGAGCTCAGTAACCGTCCAGATGCCCAACAATCAACGCTAGAGCGACTGTTTAGGAAAAAAAAAGTGGTAACTTGTCATTTTTACAAATACACCTCGAGTTCAGTAACCCTCCAGATGCCCAACAAATGCCTAAGAACTAGGCATAATTTATTTCACTTTTCCTGTGATAATCACACTGGGTCCAAATAGAGAAGTTGGATTACGTAAATTAATTGAATGATGAAGAGTTTTGCTATGATTATTTTAGTGTTGCTTGCAGCCTCATTAGGTGAGGCTGCTCGGATTTTCGGCTTCAACCCATTCTCTCTCAATAGCGACTCTCAGATTAAAGTTACTGTTGCAAGTAGTTATACATCAATCAAGGAAATGACTCCTGAGAAGGTTGTCCTGGAGCTGAACGAATGCCTTAGCAGAAGAACGAACCTTGAGAAGCATATTGGTCTAGAGGCTAACTTAAAGCAGAATGTATGGGCAAAGCCGAAGGGTTCAGATCAGTGCTCTCATGAACATCTCCAGACAATCCTTTGTTCTCTAAATTTGAATGTCGTTCAACATGAAGATAATTTTTTTTTGTCATTTGAACCGTTAGGCCACAACCCTAGGATTGGTCAGGAGAATCTACCTAGATCGATGCAATGAATGACATAAGCTGGCGAAGCCATTGAATCGCATGCTAATATTTGGAAAATAAGATCTCACAGTTAGGTTTTGTAATAGGCTATTGTATTGCTTTACAAACATGCATGCGATGGCTAGTTTGTATTGTCTCTGATATTATACGAAGTATTATGCAGTTAACAGTTCAAATCAGAATACGGTGCAAGGTTTTATATATGAAATAAAACATTTTCCTCAATTTTTTTTTCTATCCGTAGCGATATTTTCCTTTGGGATATGAATATATCTCTTTCATGGTACATGGCAATTTTACTCGTCTCTTAAAACGATATAGTAACAGAGGTCTTCACAGAAAGCGACTGAAAATCATGAGTGCAACTTATCAGCGAAACTTATCCTAATCTCAAATCTCTACAATATTCTAAAAAATATTCTTAAATATGAATAGAATAACCCACGTTTTATTTTCAAAGCATATTTATGCTCAACCACAGCTCTCACTGGTCTGGTCATGAATTTGTGCAGCTGATCTTCACTGAAAGTTTATGTTTAACATGCTAATACCATGTTTTTCCAGAGGTAGTGAATGGCAGAAGCTAGCAAAGTCATTGAAACGCATGATAATACTAGGAAAGAAAGATCTCATTGAAAGTTGAATTCAAATGAAGTAAAAGAGGCAAAGTTACATTAACTTGAAATTTGAATTCAAATGAGATAGAAGCGGAAAAAATGCATTAACTCGAAATTTGAATTTGAATTCAAATGAGAGAGAAGGGGGAATGTTGCATTAACACTGGCTTACCTGCACCGGACAAGGAAAAAATGCATTAACTTGAAATTTGAATTTGAATTCAAATGAGGTAGAAGGGAGAATGTTGCATTAACACTGGCTTACCTGCATCAGACAAGCTGCAAAAATGAAAACCAATACGACGAAGAAGGGAAAGGGTCGGGCGAAGGCTATCCACCATGCAGCAGCCCAATGATTGGGAGGCGACTGTTGCATGGTCGTCCATTTCTCATGCCATACCATAGAGCATCCATATCATGGATAGCATTTTCCTTCCTGCGAAGTGACATTCACTTATTGAAATTCAAATTTATCCTGCTAACTGAAATTTCAAATTTGAATTTTGAATTTGGTTGATGGGCGTGCTCCAAATAATTTCAAATTTGGTTGAATTTATCCGCTCGTTTTTCAAAGTAGCCTTTGGATGGAGGGACAACACAAGTAGCAACACTACACATAACGGGGCGTGGAAGAGGGCAAGAAATGTTGCGGCTGCCCACCTGGCTCGTCTCTGTATCATGGCAGCACCACATCACCAGAGATCTACTCGGTCTGCAGGAGAAGAGACCGAGCTTCTTATTCGAGATCCAAACTCACCGTGATAAAAAAATTGCACCACAACAGAGCCGGCTTTCAGCCATATGTGGAGATTTGAATCACAGTCAATATTTTCTAATGCTCGGAGATCTGCAGCCCAGGAGTACTCTCAAACTCAACCGATGAAAGGTTGTTGGATTGGCTTAAATCATCCTCCACATAGAGCAGATTGAATTGTTTTTAGTTTGAAATCAATATAATTGTTTTTAGAGTGAGCATTCTTCCATTTTTTATGAATTTAAAGTGCGCGTTTGATTAACATGCGGGCATTCTTGTGAATTTGTTCATTGTTTGAATATGAATATGAGTGATGTAGAGCGTTTGGAGACAATTTTGTTTAGTGCTAGACATAATTTTTAAAATTCAAAAACCAGGGGAATGGCATAATATTGTTTGTAGGTCAAAGCCTCTCTATGTATAAAAGTGAACCTGAGGTATCAAATTTGTAGTCTTTATTGTTCTTCAAGTCTCTTCATTATTTAAGGAATAACATTATAATTTATTTTCTTGTAAAATAATTTTACTATAAAAACTAATTAAAATAAATAAATGAATTATCAATTAAGAAGTGAGGTTTTTATATATTATAAATTAAGAATTATCTTTACAACCTGTTAATATCTAATTTTGGGGGATTGAAATATTGATTTGAAATAGCTAAAAAGTTTTTTTGGAATTTTTAAAAATGTGTTTGTATCTATTATGAAGTTTCTTTGGAATTTTTAAAAATGTGTTTGTATCTATTATGAAGTTTCTTTGGAATTTTTAAAAATGTGTTTGTATCTATTATGAAGTTTCTTTGGAATTAAGATATTTGGAATTAAGATATTGAAGTTTTAATCAATATATTATTAATTTTTTTTCATAATTTGTTAATTTATAATTTAAAAAATTAAGATCTTAAATTATAAAAATATTTTATAATTAATTAATGTTTAATTTTTAAAAATTAAAATATAGATATTGTGAATTTCAAAATGTTATAATATATTTTTTACTAATAAACTTAATAAAAAAAATTTGTAAATAAAAATGTATTATTTTAGATAATTAATAAACAAATAAGTATAAATGTCAAAGCTGGTAACATGTTCTCTCATTACAAATGGAAACCATGTTGCACTTTATAAACAAGATAATTTAAACACTGGAAGAAGCTGGATTGCCATCACCATTGGAGGGTTGAGGCCAAGATGGTGCGAATACATAAGGCTTGCAGGAGGTCGAACATCAACTTTTGACAAACTTGCTTGGAAGAGAGTCGAATACGACATCCAACCAATGACACAGGATGGTTTGACGATGAAGTTGGTCAACAACATCCCTTCTCATCTCGAATATGAGCTGCAATTGATCTTCTGAGAAGCTACATTGGCGAGGCATCTCTGGCACATAATCTACATTGGGGTGGAGCTCAATACCGAGGAAATCATCATTCTGAACCTTTTCACTGAGCGAAGTAGGAGACTCTTTTGTGATTGGGAAACCCCCAAAACCAGGGTAGGATCGACATTTTCCTCTCGGGAGGAGTGGAGAAGAGAGGCATGTAGGTATGTGGTTGTTATCAAAAGAGAGTCCAGAGGGGATTGGGGAGGTACCAGAGGGAATTCTTCTTCTATGTAAACTTGGTGGATTTCATCCCCCATCCAAATTTGGTCTGTGAAGGGAGAATTCATTGTGGTTGAACCAACAAGGATTGGGCTAATGGAGGTGGGCGGAATTGGCGCAGATGAGGGACTCAGACCTAGTCATCTTGCTCTGATAATGTAGTAGGCTAGGACACACTTCAACTTACCCCTCTTGCGTGGAATTGCACTGGGATGAATATCAGAAGGCCAGGGGAGAAAGGGAGAGAAGAGAAGAGAACCATGAGCAAGAAAGATTCTAGTGAGGGAGGAGGGAGCCACCCATAACACCTGAACAAACAAAAAAATGATAAGCTAGCAAAATTGGTAATGAAAACCGCCATTAACTTCAAGTTGAGAACCCATAATAGCCTTGTAATAGTCTTGTAGCACTCCAACTCTCGCATCGAGCATCCCATTAAGTCTCCGACGTTGAACAACTGCACCACCATCCAAGCTGTGTAAATGCTATGCATTTTGAGGAGAAGAGGGAGATATACGGTGTCCAAATGTCACCCCATAGGAAAGTAATAAACTTAATAATTAGTAAATGAAATTTATCACATTAATTCTTTGTTTGATAATTTTATTTTAATTTTCCAAATGTCATCTAAGGTGATGTTTTCTTGTCCTAAAATGTTTCTAAATAAATTTATTGATTAATAAAGGTTTCTGTTAATTTGATTGATTAATAAAGTTTTCTCTTAAAATGTATCTAAATAAATTTATTGATTAATAAAGTTTTTGGTTAAATATATTTGTAAATTTAATTTATTGATTAATAATTTTTTTACTAAATATATCTGTAAATTTATAAATTAAAGGTATAAGATGTGTTATAAAGTATTTATTAATGTTTAGATTTCTAGAGGGCGTAGTTCCACAGGTCATAGTTCCAGAGGGTGTAGTTCCAGAGGTCATAGTTCCAAAGGGAGTAGTTCCAGAGGGCATAGTTCTAGAGGTCATAGTTCGAGAGGCGTAGTTTCAGAGGGCGTAGTTCCATAGGTCATAGTTCCAAAGGGCGTAGTACCAAAGGGCATAGTTCCAGAGGTCATAGTTCCAGAGGGCGTAGTTCCAGAGGGCGTAGTTCCAGAGGTCATAGTTCCACAAGTCATAGTTCCAGAGTTCATAGTTCCAGAGGGTGTAGTTCCACAAGTCATAGCTCCAAAGGGCGTAGTTCCATAGGTCGTACTTCCAGACGTCATAGTTCCAAAGAGTGTAGTTCCATAGGTCATAGTTCCACAGGTCACAATTCCACAGGTCATAGTTCTAAAGGGCCTAGTTCTAGAGGGCGTAGTTCCAGAGGTCATAGTTACAGAGGGCATAGTTCCACAGGTCATAGTTCCAAAGGGCGTAGTTCCATAGGGCGTAGTTCTAGAGGTCAGAGTTCCAAAGGTGTAGTTCCAGAGGGTGTAGTTCCACAGGTCATAGTTCCAAAGGGTGTAGTTCCAGAGGGCGTAGTTCCAAAGGTCATAGTTCCAGAGGGTGTAGTTTCATAGGCCATAGTTCCACATGTCACAATTCCACAAGTCATAATTCCAGAGGGCGTAGTTCCATAGGTCATAGTTCCAAAGGGTGTAGTTCCATAGGGCGTAGTTCCAGAGGTCATAGTTCTAGAGGGCACAGTTCCACAGGGCGTAGTTCCAGAGGTCACAATTCCACAGGTCATAGTTCCAGAGGGACTAGTTCTAGAGGGCATAGTTCCACAGGTCATAGTTCCAGAGGGTGTAGTTCCAGAGGTCATAGTTCCAAAGGGCGTATATCCAGAGGTCGTAGTTCCAGAGGTCATAGTTCCAGAGGAGTAGTTCCAGACGGCATAGTTCCAAAGGTCATAGTTTGAAAGGGTGTATTTCCAGAGGTCATAGTTCCAGTGGGCATAGTTCCATAGGTCATACTTCCACAGGTCACAATTCCACAGGTCATAGTTCCAGAGGGCCTAGTTCTAGAGGGCGTAGTTCCACAGGTCATAGTTACAGAGGGTGTAGTTCCACAGGTCATAGTTCCAAAGGGTGTATTTCCACATGGCGTAGTTTCAGAGGTCATAGTTCTAGAGACGTAGTTCCAGAGAGTGTAGTTCCAGAAGTCATAGTTCCAAAGGGCATAGTTATAGAGGGTGTAGTTCCATAGGTCATAGTTCCATAGGGCATAGTTCCACAAGTCATAGTTCCAGAAGTCACAATTCCACAGGTCATAGTTCCAGAGGGTGTAATTCCACATGTGATAGTTCCAAAGGGTGTAGTTCCAGAGGGTGTAGTTCCAGAGGTCATAGTTCCAGAGGGCGTAGTTCAACATGTCATAGTTCCATAAGTTACAATTCCATAGGTCATAGTTCCATAGGGCATAGTTCTAGAGGGCATAGTTTCAAAGGTCATAGTTCCAGAGGGCGTAGTTCCAGAAGTCATAGTTCCAAAGGGCGTAGTTCCAGAGGGCGTAGTTCCAGAGGTCATAGTTCCAGAGGCGTATCTCCATAGGGCGTAGTTCCATAGGTCATAGTTCCAAAGGGCGTAGTTCCATAGGGTGTAGTTCCAGAGGTCATAGTTCTAGAGGGCGGAGTTCCACATGTCATAGTTCCACAGGTCACAATTCCACAGGTCATAGTTCCAAAGGGTGTAGTTACACATGTCATAGTTCCAAAGGGCATAGTTCAAGAGGGCATAGTTCCAGAGGTCATAGTTCCAGAGGGCATTGTTCCATAGGTCATAGTTCCACAGGTCACAATTCCACAAGTCATAGTTCCAAAGGGCCTAATTCTAGAGGGCATAGATCCACAAGTTATAGTTCCAGAGGTCATAGTTCCAGAGGGCATAGTTCCACAGGGTGTAGTTCTAGAGGTCACAATTCCACATGTCATAGTTCCAAAGGGACTAGTTCTAGAGGGCGTAGTTCCATGAGTCATAGTTCCAGAGGGCGTAGTTCCATAGGTCATAGTTCTAAAGGGCGTATATCCAGAGGGCGTAGTTCCAGAGGTCATAGTTCCAGAGGTGTAGTTCTAAAGGTGATGTTTACTTGTCTTAAAATGTATTTAAATAAATTTATTGATTAATAAAGTTTTTGGTTAAATATGTTTGTAAATTTAATTTATTGATTAATAATTTTTTTACTAAATGTATCTGTAAATTTATAAATTAATGGTATAAGAAGTGTTATAAAGTATTATTAATAAAGTATTAATTAATGTTTAGATTTCTAGAGAGCGTAGTTCCATAGGTCATAGTTCTAGAGGGCGTAGTTCCAGAAGTCATAGTTCGAAAGGGAGTAGTTCCAGAGGGCATAGTTCCAGAGGGAATAGTTCCAGAGGGCATAGTTCCATAGGTCATAGTTAGAGAGGCATAGTTCCAAAGGGCATAGTTCCACAGGTCATAGTTCCAAAGGGCATAGTACCAGAGGGCATATTTCCAGAGGTCATAGTTCCAGAGGGCATAGTTCCATAGGTCATAGTTCCACAGGTCACAATTCCACATGTCATAGTTCTAGAGGGCGTAGTTCCACAGGTCTTAGTTATAGAGGTCATAGTTCCACAGGTCATAGTTCCAAAGGGCATAGTTCCACAGGTCATAGTTCCACAGGTCACAATTCTATAGGTCATAGTTCTAAAGGGCCTAGTTCTAGATGGCGTAGTTCCACAGGTCATAGTTCAAGAGGGTGTAGTTCCAGAGGGTGTAGTTCCATAGGTATATATACCTAGCATATATACTTAATATAGTGTATATACCAATATATATACTAGGTACCTAACTTGCAACAACCTTTTGAGCTTGAGACATATGCTTCAGACTATGATGTGGGCACAATTCTCTCTCAACATGTACATCATATGGCCTATCATAGTGAGACATAATCAGATACCGTCCATAAGTACCCCACTTATGACAAAGAAATGTAATCCATTGTACAATCTTGTCACTAGTGGAGTTCATATTCCGTTTGAACTACGCCCTTTGGAACTATGACCTATGGAACTACGCCCTCTGGAGATACACTTCTAGAACTATGACCTCTGGAACTACGCCCTCTAGAACTAGACCCTTTGGAACTAGGACCTCTAGAACTATGACCTCTGGAACTATGACCCATGGAACTATTCCCTCTAGAACTAGGCCCTCTAAAACTATGACCTGTGGAATTTTGACCTGTGGAACTATGACCCATGGAACTACACCCTCTGGAACTACGCCCTCTAGAACTATGACCTGTGGAACTACACCCTTTGGAACTATGACCTGTGGAATTGTGACCTGTGGAACTATGACCTGTGGAACTACGCCCTCTGTAACTATGACCTCTGGAACTACGCCCTCTGGAACTATGACCTATGGAACCATGCCCTCTAGAACTACGCCTCTATAACTATGACCTCTGGAACTATGCCATGTGAAACTATGCCCTTTGAAACTATGACCTCTGGAACTACACCCTCTGCAACTATGCCTGCATAACTACACCCTCTAGAACTAGGCCCTCTAGAACTATGACCTGTATATGTGCATTACATATATGTGCTTTGATATCACAACCATTACATACACATACCCATACATAACGCTTATTTTTTGGGGTGCTTGATACCTCATCAGAAATGTCTACTTGAGGAGTTCACATTCTATTTGACCAAGAATCTACTTAGTGGTACATGCTAGGTGTCGTTAAGAAAAAAATATGTCGTTTAGGGCCTCAAAACAACCCAAGAAGTTTGGGACCCGAAAAACCATAGAAACACTGCTAAGATGTGGAACCATTCTGAATTAATTCTGTAAAATTAAGATAGCGAGGTCATCAATAAAACTAAAACTAAGATTGTAAGGTTGTTAAGAATGGAATAATTAAAAATATTAAATTAATAAGAAGGTATTACTAATGATAAAACATTAAATTAAATTAAATTAGAAGAATAAAGAAACTACGCCCTATGGAACTACAACCTCTGGAACTATTCCCTCTGGAGCTACGACGTCTAAAACTATGACCTTTGGAACTACACTCTCTAGAACTATGACCTTTGGAACTATGACCTATGGAACTGTGACCTGTGGAGCTGTGACCTCTGGAACTACACCCTCTGGAACTATGACCTCTTGAAATACGCCCTCTCAAACTATGACCTTTGGAACTATGAACTATGGAATTGTGACCTGTGGAACTATGACCTGTGGAACTACGCCCTCTGGAACTATGACCCATGGAACTATGTCATCTAGAACTATGACCTCTGGAACTATGACATGTGGAACTAGTTCCAGAGGGCGTAGTTCCAGAGGTCATAGTTCCATAGGTCATAGTTCCATAGGTCATAGTTCCACAGGTCATATTTCCATAGGTCATAGTTTCAAAGGTCATAGTTCGAGAGGTCATAGTTCTAGAGGGCATAATTCCATACGTCATAGTTCTAGAGGTCATACTTCTGGAGGGCGTAGTTTCACAGGTCAAAATTCTAGAGGTCATAGTTCCAAAGGGTGTAGTTCAAGAGGTGATAGTTCCAAAGGGCGTAGTTCCAGAGGTCATTGTTCCATAGGTCACAGTTCCACAGGTCATAGTTCCAATGGTCATAGTTCTAGAGGGCGTAGTTCCAAAGGTCATAGTTCGAGAGGGCGTAGTTCCAGAGGTCATAGTTCTAGAGAGCGTAGTTCCATAGGTCATATTTCTAGAGGGCGTAGTTCCACAGGTCATAGTTCCACAGGTCATAGTTTCATAGGTCGTAGTTCCATAGGTCATAGTTCCACAGGTCATAGTTCCATAGGTCATAGTTCCAAAGGTCATATTTATAGAGGGCGTAGATGTTCCAGAGGTCATAGTTCCAGAGGTCATAGTTCTAGAGGGCATAGACGTTAAGGAAGCCAAAGTGCGCATATATGGAAGCTCTATATATGGAAGAGAACTTTTGTATATGCACATTATGGCTTCTGTAAATGCACATATACAGAAGCTCTCGTCCATATATAAATCTTTTGTACATGTGCATTTTGGCTTCCGTAAATGTGTGTATATAGAAGCCAAAATGCACATATAGGAAATCTCTCTTTCGTATATGTGCATTTTGGCTTTTGTATATGCACATTTACGGAAGCCAAAATGTGCATGTACATAAGCTCTATAACAAACAAGGGATGTCTTGTTTGATGCAGACCTCCTAGTATTCTTCTCCTTTTTGCTCTGGACAATTGGATTGTCACTTCCTCTAAGTGTTAAAGTAGGTTGAGTATTTGAACTTTCTTCATCACTGTTCTTTTGTAATCCACCACAAGAAGGATGAGAAGGTAGTGGGTTTCCACCTTCACGTACTACTGCTCTATATTCGCATGAGTAGGCCAACTTGTCATGTCTTTCACCTTCACAAAGTGGTCTTCATGGTCATGATATTTTTCCCTCTTCCATCGAAACTTAGGCCCTCACACTTGACCCTTTGTTTAGTTACAATGGGGCTTAAAATGCATTGTCTTCTCTTGCGCATATATAGAAGGAAAAATGTACATATACGAAAGGAAAAAATGTGCATATACGGAAGCCAAAATGCGCATTTATGGAAGACAAAATGCGCATATACGGAAGAGAGCTTCCGTATATGCACATTTTTCCTTCAGTATATGCGCATTTTGAATTCCGTAAATGTGCATTTACGGAAGCCATAATGTGCATATATGGAAGGAAAAATGTGCATATACAAAAGAGAGCTTCCATATATGCGCATTTATGGAAGGAAAAGATGCGCATTTACGAAAAACAAAAATGCACATTTATGGAAGCTCTCTTCCATATATGTACATTTTGCCTTCCATATATTTGCATTTACAAAAGCCAAAATGTGCATATACAGAAGCTCTCTTCTATATATAGAGCTTCTGTATATGCACATTTTGGCTTCCGTATATGCGCATTTACGGAATCCAAAATGTGCATATATGGAAGATAGAATGCACATATATGGAAGATAGCTTCTGTATATGCACATTTTGGCTTCCGTAAATGCGTATATACAGAAGCCAAAATGTACATATATGAAATCTCTCTTCCATATATGCGCATTTACGGAAGGAAAAAATACGCATATATGGAAGCAAAAATGCGAATATACAGAAGAGAGATTTTGTATATGTGCATTTTGGCTTCTATATATTCACAATTACAGAAGCCAAAATGCGGATATATGGAAGAGATCTTCCGTATATGCGCATTATGGCTTCCCTAAATGCGCATATACGGAAGAGAGCTTTCGTATATGCGCATTTACGGAAGGAAAAAATCCGCATATACGGAAGCCAAAATGCGTATTTACGGAAGCCAAAATGTGTATATATGGAAGACATATGCACGTTTTGGCTTCCATAAATCTCTATTCCATATATGCGCATTTTGGCTTCCATAAATGTGCATTTACGGAAGCCAAAATGCGAATATACAGAAGGAAAAATGTGCATATACGAAATCTCTCTTCTGTATATAGAGCTTCCGTATATGTGCATTTACGAAAGACAAAATGCGCATATATGGAAGATAGAATGCACATATACAGAAGATAGCTTCGGTAAATGCTCATTTTGGCTTCCGTATATGCACATTGTTTCCTTCCGTAAATGTGCATATACAAAATATTTCTTCCGTATATGCACATTTTGTCTTCTGTATATGCGCATTTACGGAAGCCATAATGCACATATACAGAAGATCTCTTATGTATATAGAGCTTCCGTATATGTTCATTTTGGCTTCCGTATATGTGCATTTTTTCCTTCCATAAATGCGCATATATGGAAGCCAAAATGTGCATATACAAAAGAGAGCTTTCGTATATATGCATTTTGGCTTCTATATATGCGCATTTACGGAAGCCAAAATGGGCATATGGAAGATCTCTTCCATATATAGAGCTTCCATAGGTCATAGTTCTAGAGGGCCTAGTTCTAGAGGGATTAGTTCCACAGGTCATAGATCAAGAGGGCATAGTTCTATAGGTCATAGTTCTGAAGGGAATAGTTCCAGAGGCGTAATTCCAAAGGGCATAGTTCTAGAGGTCATAGTTCTAAAGGGCGTAGTTCCCGAGGTCTAAGTTCTAGAGGTGTAGTTCAAGAGGGCGTAGTTCCAGAGGGCATAGTTCCAAAGGACGTAGTTCCAGAGGGCGTAGTTCCAGAGGTCATAGTTCCACAAGTCATAGTTCCAGAGGGCGTAGTTCCACAGGTCATAGTTCCAAAGGGCATAGTTCCAGAGGGTGTAGTTCCAGAGGTCATAGTTCCAAAGGTCGTAGTTCCAGAGGCATAGTTCTAGAGGGTCTAGTTCCAAAGGTCATAGTTCCAAAGGGCATAGTTCCAGAGGGCATAGTTCCAGAGGGCATAGTTCCACAGGTCATAGTTCCAAAGGGCGTAGTTATAGAGGGTGTAGTTCCAGAGGGTGTAGTTCCACAGGTCATAGTTCCAGAGGTCATAGTTCCAAAGGGCATAGTTCTGTAGGTCATAGTTCCAAAGGACGTAGTTCTTGAGGACTTAGTTCCTGAGGGCGTAGTTCCTGAGGTCATAGCTCCAGAGGGCTTAGTTCCACAAGTCATAGTTCCAGAGGTCATAGTTCCATAGGCATAGTTTCAGAGGGCGTAGTTCCAAAGGTCATAGTTCCAAAGGGCTTAGTTCCATAGGGCATAGTTCCAGAGGTCATAGTTCAGAGGCATAGTTCTAGAGGGCATAGTTTTAGAGGTCATAGTTCAATAGGTGTAGTTCCATAGGGCGTAGTTCCACAGGTCATAGTTCCAAAGGGTGTAGTTCTAAAGGGTGTAGTTCCAAAGGGCGTAGTTCCATAGGTCATAGTTCCAGAGGGCGTAGTTCTAGAGGTCATAGTTCTAGAGGGCATAGTTCTGCAGGTCATAGTTCCAAAGGGTGTAGTTCTTGAGGGCGTAATTCTAGAGGCCATAGCTTCAGAGGGCTTAGTTCCACAGGTCATAGTTCCAAAGGTCATAGTTCTAGAGGCGTAGTTCCAGAGGGCGTAGTTCTAGTGGTCATAGTTCCAAAGGGATTAGTTTCAGAGAGCTTAGTTCTAGAGGTCATAGTTCCATAGGCGTAGTTCCAGAGGGCGTAGTTCTAGAGGGTGTAGTTCCAAAGGGCATAGTTCCATAGGCCACAGTTCCACAGGTCACAATTCCACAGTTCATAGTTCCAGAGGTCATAGTTCCAGAGGCGTAGTTACATAGGACGTCATTCCAGAGGGCGTAGTTCCACAAGTCATAATTCTAGAGGGTGTAGTTCCAAAGATCATAGTTCCAAAGGCGTAGTTCCAGAGGGCATAGTTCCATAGGTCAAAGTTCCATAGGTCGTAGTTCCAAAGGCATAGTTCTAGAGGGCGTAGTTCTAGAGGGCATAGTTCTAGAGGGCATAGTTCCAGAGGGCATAGATCCGAAGGGCATAGTTACAGAGGGTGTAGTTCCATAGGTCATAGTTCAAGAGGCGTGGTTCCATAGGGTGTAGTTCCAGAGGGCGTAGTTCCATAGGTCATAGTTCCAGAGGGCGTAGTTCCAAAGGGCGTAGTTCCACAGGTCATAGTTCTAGAGGGCATATTTCTAGAGGGTGTAGTTCCACAGGTCATAGTTCCAGAGGGCATAGTTCCATAGGTCATAGTTGTAGAGGGAATAGTTTCAAAGGGCATAGTTCCAGAGGTCATAGTTCCATAGGCGTAGTTCCAGAGGGCATAGTTCCACAGGTCATAGTTCTAGAGGGCGTAGTTCGAGAGGTCATAGTTCCAGGGGTATACTTCCAGAGGGCGTAGTTCCACAATTCATAGTTCCAAAGGGCATAGTTCCAAAGGTCATAGTTCCAGGGGAGTAGTTCTAGAGGGCGTAGTTCCAGAGGTCATAGTTCCAGAGGGCGTAGTTCCATAGGGTGTAGTTCTAGAGGGCATAGCTCCACAGGTCATAGTTCGAGAGGGTGTAGTTCGAAAGGGCATAGTTCCAAAAGTGATAGTTTCAGAGGGCATAGTTTAAGAGGGCGTAGTTCAACAGGTCATAGTTCTAGAGTGCGTAGTTCCACAGGGCATAGTTCTAGAGGCATAGTTCCAGAGGGTGTAGTTCCACAGGGCGTAGTTCCACAAGTCATAGTTCTGGAGGTCATAGTTCCATAGGGCGTAGTTCCAGAGGTTGTAGTTCCACAGGTCATAGTTCCAGAGGGCGTAGTTCCAGAGGGATTAGTTCCAAAGGGCGTAGTTCCAGAGGGCGTAGTTCTAGAGGTCATAGTTCTAGAGGGTGTAGTTCCACAAGTCATAGTTCCAAAGGGCGTAGTTGAATAGGTCATAGTTCTAGAGGGCGTAGTTCCACAGGTCATAGTTCCAAAGGGCGTAGTTCTAGAGGGCATAGTTCCAGAGGTCATAGTTCTAGAGGGCATAGTTCCAGAGGGCGTAGTTCCAGAGGTCATAGTTACAGAGGCGTAGTTCGAGAGGGCATTGTTCCACAGGTCATAGTTCCATAGGGTGTAGTTCCATAGGTCATAGTTCCAACAGCGTACTTCTAGAGGGTGTAGTTCCACAGGTCATAGTTCCAAAGGGCGTAGTTCCATAGGTCATAGTTTCAGGTGCATACTTCCATAGGGCGTAGTTCCACATGTCATAGTTCCAAAGGGCGTAGTTCCACAGGTCATAGTTCCAGAGGGTGTAGTTCCATAGGGTGTTGTTCCAGAGGGCGTAGTTCCACAAGTCATAGTTCCAGAGGGCATAGTTCAAGAGGGCGTAGCTCCACAGGCCATAGTTCTAGAGGGCATAGTTCCAGAGGTCATAGTTCCAGAGGCATAGTTCTGGAGGGCATAGTTCCAGAGGCATAGTTCTGGAGGGCATAGTTCCAAAGGGTATAGTTCCACAAGTCATAGTTCCAGAGGTCATAGTTTGAGAGGCCCTCTGGAACTATGCCCTCTGGAAATACGTCCTCTAGAACTATCACCTGTGGAACTACGCCCTATGGAACTATGACCTGTGGAACTAAGAGCTGTGGAACTATGGCTCTGGAACTATGACCTCTGGAACTACGCCCTTTGGAACTATGACCTCTTACTCTCATTAAAAAAACCATTTCCATATGTACAATCATCCAATTGATGACCTCAGTTTGGCCATCTGTCTGGGGGTGGAAGGTAGTGGATTTGGTGAGCTTGGTATCCAACAGTGACCAGAGGCTCAATGAGAATGTGTTGAGGAACCGACTGTCCCGATCTGACACAATAGTTTGCAGGATGCCAAAGTGTACCAAGACACATTCAAAGAAGAGCTTGGTAGTGGATTTTACGGTGATGTTCTTCTTGGAGGCGGCTAGAATCTTCATCTTGGAAAAGTGATCAACAACCACAAAAACACAGACATTGCCCCTCTTGGTGGATGGGAGGGCCGATATGTAGTCCATTGAGATGGATTCCCATGGTTTGTCAGGAGTAGGAAGAGGGGTGTACAAGCCCTATTTCTTAGTGGTCGATTTGGCAGTAGCGTAGGCGGTGCAAGACCTAATATACTTGTCGACATCATGTCGAAGTTTCGGCCAGTAGAAATGTTTTTGCAACACTACCACTATATTTTCAATGCCAAAGTGTCCTGCCACCCGACTATAGTGATATTCCCAAATCAGCTTCGCGTGCTCTCTTGATGGAACACAGAGATGGCTCAGAAAAAACAACAACCCATCCTGAAGATGGAAATTAGCGACCACTGAGTTTTCTCCCAACATTTTGTAGGTTGTGGAGAAGTCAGGGTCTGTCTCATAGAGGTGGGGCCATCTAGAGGTCTCATGGCTACAAGAGTCTAGCACCGTGGTGAGTGCCGCAACTGGAGGTCGGCTGAGGAAATCAAAAAATCGGTTGGTACCTCTTGTTTTATACTTGATGTTGAGGTGGAACTATTGTAAGTATGTGCACCACTTCTGATGGAGGTCAATCTACAATCTGCCTTGGGTCTAAATGAATTGTAGTGGCTTGTGATCAGTGTGGATGATTGTTTCCTTCCCCAGAATGTAGTTTCTCCACTGGCAACAGGCTTTCACAATGGAGTACATTTCTTTTTCGTAAGTATGGTACTTACGAAAAACATAGGGTGTAGTTCCAGAGGGCGTAGTTCCAGAGGTCATAGTTCCAGAGGGCGTAGTGACCAGAGGCTCGATGAGAATGTGCTAAGGAACTGACTGTCCCAATCTGAGACAATGGTTTGTGGGATCCAAAAGTGTACCCAGACGTGTTGAAAGAAGAGCTTGGTAGTGGCTTTTACGGTGATGTTCTTCTTGCAGGCGGCTAGAATCTCCATCTTGGAAAAGCGATCAACAACCACAAAAACACAGTGATTGCCCCTCTTGGTGGATGGGAGGACCGACATGTAGTCCATTGAGATGAATTCCCATAGTTTGTCAGTAGTAGGAAGAGGGTTGTAAATGCCCTGTTTCTTAGTGGTCGATTTGGCAATAGCGCAGGCGGTGCAGGAGCTAATATACTTTCCGACATCATGTTGAAGTTTCAGCGAGTAGAAATGTTTCTGCAACACTGCCACTATCTTTTCGATGCCAAAATGTCCTTCCATCCGACTGTAGTGATCTTCCCAAATCATCTTCACACGCTCTCTTGATGGAACGCAGAGATGGCTCAGACGAAACAACAACCCATCTTGAAGATGGAAATTAGCGACAACTGAGTTTTCTCCCAACATTTGGTAGGTGGTGGAGAAGTCAAGGTTTGTCTCATAGAGGTGGGGCCATCTGGAGGTCTCATGGAAGCAAGAGTCTAGCACTGTGGTGAGTGTCGTGATTGGAGGTCGACCGAGGAAATCAAAAAATCGGTTGGTACCTTTTGTTTTATACTTGATGTTGAGGTGGAACTGTTGTAAATATGTGCACCACTTCTGATGGAGGTCATTCTACAATTTTCCTTGGGTATGAATGAATTGTAGTGGATTGTGATTAGTGTGGATGACTGTTTCCTTCCCTAGAATGTAGTGTCTCCATTGGCAATAGGCTTTCACAATGGAGTACATTTCTTTTTCATAAGTAGGGTACTTATGGAAAACATCTGATAGTGTCTCACTATGATACGCCATGGGGTGTTCGTGTTGAGTGAGAATGACGCCCACAACATAGTATGAAGCATCTGTCTCTATCTCAAAGAGATGTTGCAGCTCCGGTAATGAAAGTATTGGGGACGAGCACAAACCTTGCTTCAAGTCATCAAAAGCTTGTTGTTGGGATAGGCCCCACACAAGATTTTCCTTATCGCCACCCCTGGTTACTTGACTGAGGGCCCATGCGATATGAGAGAATCGCAACACGAACCTACGATAGAAATTGGCAAGGCCCAAAAAGCTCCGAAGCTCAGTCAGTGTGGTTAGGGATGGCCAGTCACAAATGACCTGGAAGTAAATTCACATATATAGAAGACAAAATGTGCACATACAGAAGAGAGCTTTTGTATATGCATGCATTTATGGAAGGAAAAAATGTGCATTTACAGAAGCCAAAATGCACATATACGGAAAAGAGCTTTCGTATATGCACATTTTGGCTTCTGTAAATCTCTATTCTATATATGCGCATTTTGGATTCAACAATCAAATATTCATTAAATAAACTCCATCCTCTACCTTACAAATGGATGCTCAACTCTATTACAATAACCATCTTAAACAATGACAATAAAAATCTAATCCTTACTTACAACAAATATATTATATTTATAGAGTCTTCTTCAATCTCGATATGCACAAAGAGAAACTGACTTAATATTTTGCATAACGATGATATTGGACCCACTCCCTTCAAAATATATGTGAGATTATATTTATCAACCAAATATTTGATGTTTAAACCAAGACTCATCAAATATGGGTCTTACATTTTGTTTCTTCCAAACTTGTGCACATCCTGAAATCTATGCAAATGTCAGTTGAAGAATTAGCAATAACTCCTCAACCTTTCCTTTGTTTGGAAAAGTGCATGTCAGAGACATAATTTTCCATGCTAGGAACAAAACCCATGTTCCATATTCTTCATATTCTTCTTTATTTGCACAAAAACTGAGGCCAAAATTGAATGTCTAGAACTTTTATTAATTTTAGTTGAATTATTCCCCCTGAGTTGGAGGTCCACATGTAAATGTTGGGTGAATTAAAACCCACATGTGTGCATGGTGACATCACTACATAGAAAACCCATGTTCCCAAATTTTCCTAGAAACGTGCAAATATGCCAAATAAAGACGGGTACCAAAATGGCACTGTTAGTGCAGAAATGTTGAACTATAGTAATGGTACAGGAATATTGATCATGCCAGTAAGAATTAGACTTTACGAACCATCTTCAAGAAACCATGATATAATCATCATTTAATCACTAAAAACGCAAAAAACGATGTATTAACCATACTATATGTATACTTGTGAATGACAACAAATAATGACAGTTTATGGTGTAACGAGATGTATATTATTGACGAAATGTGGGAAACGGTGTAATGATGAATGTATTTGTATGGTGGAAAATATGGAAAAACGGGAGCCCAACATGATGATTCAACATAAGTATATATAACCATGGAATGTTAGATAAGGAAGGAGTCTAGGACCCATAAATAATGTGTCAATTTGTCAAAGACTATCTTTTTTGCTTTCCCTTTGATGAGGAATTGGCTTGTTTTGAATGTTGACAATGGGGGAAGAGTTAGAAGTGGAAATAACCTAGGGGTAATCTTTAGAGAGGTTTACATGTTACCTTTGGGATCGATTATTACCTTCTAGAGTCATGGAATTTACAATTTATGTTAGGTTGTTGTTACCATAAATTCATCAATATGGAAAGAAGAATGAATGGATGGTGAGAGGATAGAAATTAAATAGGAAGAGAATAAACAGTGGAATATATATTTTGATCAATTAAAAAAAAACCATATAATAATTACTGAAGAGGAGGATTTACTTGTCTAATCATTATTTAATCCTGCTTAGGGGGATTATACACTAAGATTGGGGTATAAAGATATGTTTTGGAATGATTATATAGATGAAGAAGAATGGTGGTGGAAGGTTTTATGGATGATGAAAACCAACT
>JZKD02S0336749.1:148828-165306 GCA_000966675.3 Picea glauca | reverse complement strand
TATTATTTTCATTTCTATATGGGAAGACTATAAGAGATATGCACTTTTGTATAGATAGCCTTTTGAACACTTTTGATTTGACTAGACTTTTAAGGTTTGTTCATAATATAAGTATCGTTTCTCATTTTTTAATTAGTTACGATTCTATGCATTTACAGTTGGATAAAATGTTGGTATTGATGATTATATACAGACCTACTTTGTGTTGGTTTTGTTTGATTTTATGTTTAGGTTATAATTCTCTCTCATGAGCAACTTTTGGATAAAAAATTGGTATTGATGGTTATATATAAATAGACTTTGTGTTGGTTTTGTTTGATTTTATGTTTAGATTGCATCTAGTGTTAATAAAAAGTTGGTATTGATAGCTATATAGAGATAAACCTTGTGTTGGTTTTGTTTGATTTTATGTTTAAGATGTAACTCTCATGAGAAACTTTTGGATAAAAAGTTGGTATTGATGGATATATAGATATACCTTATGTGGTTTTGTTTGATTTTATGTTTAGCTTGTAACTTTCATGAGCAATTTTTGGCTTATAATAAAGTTTGGGACCTTGAATATTTTTATAAGTGTTTGTATGCTTTTACAAATGTAGAATGTTTTTGATAAAGTAGGCTAATACTATAGGCGTAATGAATGTTGTAAAACTTTTTACTAATGTTTATATACCTGTTAGAAATGTAGGAAAATTGTGATCGGGAAGGCTAATATTACATAGCCATCATAATGAATATTGTGCAAATAGATCTCTGATAATAATAATAACTTTAAAAATAGAATATTAAGATAATATTTTTATAATATTAATAATATTGGTTGTGAGAATGACTGCAATTTTGTCCCCTTTGTGATTTGAGTCTAAAGTATCCTGTCCATTGAATCCAAAGGCCAATCTCGACATGGAAACAACTAGAAATTGAAAAGATCTCATAGATTTCCCGATAAGATTTCTAGAGGTGCCCATGGGGCCTTCAAGCTTTCACTCCAAGAGGGTTAGGTGGAGATTTTTGAAAGACATGGTGTACACTTTCTGTAATAAAGAAAGAAATCAAAAATCATTTGACTTGTTAAAATTGATGTGTTATTTTTCCCATGCAATATCTATACTTTTCAACGTTTACATGGTAAGGAGTGTTGTGAACAGAATCTGGATTGGTTTCCAGATAATTAAATTTGAACAAAAATTAATAAAAGTTTATTCGTACTCTTTTTATTTTTACTGCATATGCAATGGTTTTCTGTTTTTCAAGGTGAAAACTACGTCTGATAATTACAAAAATGCAAACAACATTCATACAGAATAGTAGATCTCCTGAGTGTTCTTCACGTTGAAAAATAACAAGATTTATTTATAAGCTATGGTGATTGAAAGTTGTACTTTTTTATGAATCAAAGCAAAAGTATAATACAAAGAAGGGGTTTGGAATTTTTAGAATGCTATCCCGAGGATAAACTTTCCATGGAAGAATTGCTACCAGGGATTAGTAATCTCGAATTAGAGGCGAATCCCTTCGCTATGGAAAACTGAAAACCCCCATGCAGAAGGGGATCTGGAACCTCCTTTTCTCCTTCCAGCGTCTGCACTACCTCTCTCATCGAAGGTCTGCTATGGGAATCCTCCTGGATACAGAGAAAATTGATCTTCAATACTATGATAGCTTCATCTCTATCGAAATCATTGTCACCTGCAAGTCTCAAATTGATCACCTCCGACTCTTTTCCAACAACAGCCTTGGAGAGTGCCCAAGCAGGGAAGTAACACTTATCGGATTAAGCCCCCTTACTGTAGTTCTTGTGCCCTGTAATAATCTCGAGAACAACCATTACGAAGCTGTAGATATCAATCTTCTCAGTGATTGAGCATTCTAGAAGCCACTCTGGGGCGAGGTAGCCTAGAGTTCCTCTCATCGTGGTCACCACGCGACTCTCCTTGTGGTTAATGAGTGTCGCCATGCCAAAATAGGATACCTTGGCCACAAAATTCTCATTGAGAAGGATGTTCTAAGGCTTCACATCCAAATGAATGATCTTAAACCGACATTCCTAATGTAAGTAGGCAAGGCCGCGAGCGGTACTGAATACAATATTGAATCTAATCGGCCAAGTAAGGAAGCTTGTCTTACTTTCATCGAAGAGCCATCGGTCTAAGGAGTCGTTGGGCATGTGGTGCTTCCATGATACCGAGACGAGCCGCTCGCGCAACCGCAACATTTCCTGCCCTCTTCCATGCCCCATTCCGTGTAGTGTTGCTGCTACTTGTGTTGTCCCTCGTCCCTACTCCTTTCAAACGCTTCTCTAAAAAACAAGCGGATAAATTCAACCAAATTCGAAATTATCTGGAGCGCGCCCATCAACCAAATTTGAAATTCAAATTTGAAATTTCAGTTAGCAGGATAAATTCAAATTTCAATAAGTGGGATGTCACTTCGCAGGGAGGCAAACGTTATCCATGATATGGATGCGCTATGGTATGGCATGGAAATGGACGACCATGCAACAGCTGCCTCCCAATCATTGGGTTGTTTCTTGGTGGATAGCCTTCGACGCAAGGGTTGTCGGATCCAGGCACTGACGTAGAGGATATCGTGTTGTGATGGGAATATGTATGTCTAACATGCCAGGACCATCGTATCGAACATGTGGTGATGTGCTTCCATGTGGATGGCGAACAATGCGATCTATGTGTATGTGTATGGTGATGGTTACCATCAATGCTGGAATTTCAAAATTATTTTATCTGTCAAGTGAAATTTTGATGACTCATTTGGTTTTTTTCATGTTCGTCATTTTATTTTTTACCCCAAATTCATGAGTCTCTTGTGTTGTTATATGTAAATTTGAGAAGGTCAATGAACTAGGAATCCAAATTCATGACTGTCAAATTGTCTTGTGTTGTTATATGTAAATTTGAGTAGGTCAATGAACTAGGAGTATGGACTAATTAAATTTCAAGGATTGAGATTCTGAAACTAATAAAATTTTGTTTATTGTTATATTTAATCCTCCAACTAACCATTTTTCAACCCCTATTCAGTGTGAGGCCTAGGTAAGTGACACACTATAGTAAGCTAAGCACCTAGAATTTAGAATTTATGATGGATAGGAACGTCTGAGATTTTTTATATGGGTAAATTTTGACTTGTGGATTTTGTATCCACTTGTCAAATACCTCTAAAAACAAAAAAAATTCATGTGAGATCTTAAATTCCAAACTAGTTACCATAGTAAATATCATATGAATATATACTTGCACATGACTTGCAGCAGGCTTGATATGGCTCCCCCTTCCTATCTATATATGTACTTGATTATATGTGAAAGTGGTAATAATTTATGAATTTCTATGTTGAGCTGGTAGTTTCAGAATTTGTATTCTAAGAAAGGGAAGTAAATGTCACTGACTACTCCTACATGAATGATACCGAGATTCTGCACAATGATTATATGAGTTTGGTAGCATCTTTCTGTGCTCGATGCAAGTGATGGTTCTCTAGGCCGGTGGCATATTTCTGTACACAATGCAACATGCAAGTGACTGCACCAGTTAGCATAACGTATATGTATGAATGTGCGTCAGCATCCACCCACTGGATGCTGACGCACGCCTATAATGGTCCAACCAACAAAAATATCGTCTAGTCAGCTCCAGGGTTGGAATTTGATGGCCCAAATGCCCGTCAGATGCCATTTTTCCCATCAATATGACCAAGTGTGGCATGTGACCGTCTCTAGAAACGGGTAAGGAAACTCACAAAATTTATTTATAACGGGTTATTAACTTTGTAAAACGTCATTAGTATCTGCACCGTTGTCATGTTCTGGAGGTAAGTCCGAATTTCAATATCTAGTGCTAGTTAATGATTTGCACCCACCACCATTTACTCTCTACTGGTTACCGAACAATGTAAATTGAACCTTCAATAATTACATTGTGGAGTTTGGACTCGGTGGCAAGTTGCAACATGCAAATCTGGTTTAGATTCACTTCACCTTTGGATAACGCGTGATAGGGGAAAGTTGAAAGTCGAAACCGCTTTTGAAATTGGATTCCATCCAGGTTGTTGCTAGTTGACACCTTCATTGTTGTTCCCATTAATCCTAGCCTCGGTAGAAGTGGGTAGCGCCAAGCAACACCAGATAACCTTCGGCACTGGATAACGTGAAAGGATGCAGCTACACGTGTTGTGCACAACCAATAATCAGGTATCATTATTTCTTTGTGTTCTTGGAAGAATTTAGTAGCATTTCATAACATCACTGGAATCTTTTGAAAATATTTCTCTAACTCTGTTCCTAACTCAAACCTTTCAACCTCTTATTATTTCTATCATCGAACTTGAATATATTGCTCGCTTGTTTCAGATAGTCATGTTGCTCTATGAATTTCTGAATAAACCATGAGGGTTGTATCCAAACAGTATCAAGAAAAATCATTTGTCCATGCAGACCACACTACAATCACCATTAATTATAGAGGCATACTTAGTAGTGAGAGACATCTCCTTTCAAGAATCCTTTAGTCTTTAATTGCTAGAAACTGGTTGATATTCGTTGTCGAGTTTCAAAGAAAATAATCCTTCATTTTATTGTTGATACATCTATTTCCTTCTCCCACAACACTTGGCCGGTTGCATCGGTTTTTCCCATCAGTTAGCTATATCGTCCTTGCCTCAATACTCAATGCCAACGTTGATCTCAAGGAAAATTTTATTTCCATTGTTACATTGAACTTGCAAAAAGATGTTATACAATGGGTATATGGTTGTTGAAAACTCTTGTTTCAACCTTGGACTAAGCTATCACAATATCTCTACAAAATTTATTCTGTTACGATTGAAGAGTCAACCTTGATTCAAGTTGTTTGTTTACAAGTTTTGATGACAGACTACCAAGTTTTGGGTTGGCTCTTCAATAAGCCTAGGGTTTCAATCAATTTGTCTTCTGTTTATTTTTGCCATTTGACACATTTCAAAGGCCGAATGAAGATTGACCACAAGTTTGACTTGATTAACAGAGCAATTCAACCTCGTTTTTATATATTTCATACATTGCAAGGGTGGATGGTGCATGGGAAAAAGATGTGGAAGAGGCTGGAGATCTATCAAATAACCAATACATAGTGGCTTCCCTACATGATTTTATTATAGTGAAACTGATCGATTTATTAACACTAGCGTATGATCGAGCATCAAATGGAAAAAAAACACCTTCAATGGCTCCATCTTGAAACTCATTGATTGAAAAAAGGCACCTTCAATGGCTCCATCCTGAAATTGATTGATTGTAGGATGTGGTTGAGCATCAAATAAAAAAAAAAAAACGATTACAATGGCTCCATCCCAACCATGGTTGCCTTTGCTCCAAAATCTCAAGCTTTTTGACAATGACACTATGTTGTTCTTGCAATTTGACATTTTCATCAAAGCTTATGTTCCTCAACACATGTAGTAGTAGATGATGAGATTATCTATCAAGTATATAGGCCATTTTAATGTAGAAAAAAGTTTATATATATATATATATATATATATATATATATATATATATATATATATATATTTCTATTTCTTCGTGTTTGTGTTTATATTGGGACAAAAAGTTCCTGTTATATATGAAAACAATTTATGCCAAATAAATCTAAAATAAACTTAGTTTCAGTTACATTTATTGTAAGGATTTTTTTTTTTCTTTATGGGAGTATAATGTTGTAAATATATTCTTCTTGTCGTTAATGTTAAATATGAAAACAATATTTTCCAAATAAACCTATCTTCCAAGTTTAAATATATAATTTTCAATTTTCTATCACTATTTCATGATTTTCCAAGTTCAAATATATAATTTTCAATTTTCAATCACTATTTCATGATTTAGTTTGAAATTTTTTGAAAATTTGATATAAACATTTTCTTAACCGCTTAAACATGAAATATATTTTAAAAATTTATATTTACTAAATTTCTTATATTCACTTTTGAGGCATGATGTTGTTGTCTCTATATTTTTGTATAAGTTTTTGATGATTTTCTTTGTGTCTTTACATAACATCTTGGAATATCAATCTACATGCTAGAGGTGGATTGTTTTTTGAACTCCAAACCTCTCGGATTTTTATGTCAACTCAAAGATAATTTATGGTGTGCGTTAAACATTCCAATGATTTAAATATAATAAGCATTTTGTATATCCCTATTTTTTCAAGATCTAGAATCTCTTTACATAGCATACAAATGTATACATGTAATTAGCTGAATCTACCTTGTTGTGAAGATTAATGTAGGGATGAAAAGTTTTGTTTCTTGCGTTAAACTAGTTGAATTTTCTTAAAAATCTTGGCAAGCATAGTTTCTCAGTATGCCTGAAATAAGTGCATGTGAAATTGATCTCTAGCCTACCAATTTCAAAGGTGACTTGTCAACTTTAAGTTGAGCACACCATTTTGTTATGTAAGCTTGATGGTTAAATTTTTTAATATAATTTCAATTATTGAAGGGTTATCTTATCAAAACTTCATTGTTGAAGGGCACAAATTTAGACATAACTTTTTTTGACGGGTAATACAAATACCCAAAACGTCAAAAAAATATTGTTTGACGGATAAAGAGGAATCCAAATTCCAACCCTGATCAGCTCCAACACCTATCCAAGTTAGGATTCTGGATAACTTTTAGACGGAAAGAGATCTATCCTGAAATACAAGGAAAAATATGATTCGTTCGATTGGTACTAATAATTGTATGTGCGTTCAACCGTATACACAAGCTGGGCGAAAAAAATCAATAATGCAACATTTCAGTGGAAAAGAGATTGGTTGGGTTGGGCTGGGTTGGGCTATTCAGCTGTGTATATGGGAGTAGAATGCAAGAGGTTCTGAGTGTAGTTCCAATCCTTCTCAGCTAAATGGAGGAGTTTTAACTAACACATTATTAAAAAAATTAATATATTTTTAATGAATTTTAATTCAATAACAACCTCATCCTAAATTATCAATTTATATAATTTATATACGTCATAAGAACCTGGAATATCGATTTACGATTTATTCAATTGAGAAATCTCACAAATAAATTAAGCATTTAGATATAAAGTACGTATAATTGGTTTGGTTTTTAATAATTTAGTTACATATATACTTTTCATACATGGAAAAAACCTTTTTTTTTATGCTAAGTATTGTATTCAAGGAAAGAAAAGAGTGGCACGCAACAGTTATAACTTTAGACGTGTTGTCGGAGGGAGATGGGCGAGATACTTTTTTTTTAGCATTTTTTTTCAAATTTTCATCGTCTTTCATGGCGGTTTTTTGTTTATAGAAATTGTTTTTTCGGGTCCCCCTGGATGGGAACCTTGTGATTTCCCCCCTTGCCTGGGTGGTTATGTCCGGGCTTTCTACCCTTCCCACTTTTGTTTTCTTTTATGCGATTTGATGACCATTTATTTTGTCTTTACTGCTTGATTCTTGAGAAGAACTGGAGATAGGGGCCCACGATATTTGTTTGGTTAATTGGTTCAGTGGTGACATTCCTTTGTGAAGCTGGCAACTCCTAAGATGGAGTTTGAAGCAAGTGGTTTACTGGGCGAGTCCAATGAGGAGGAATGGGACCGTGAGGGTCTTTTCAAGGCTGTTGATGAGTTATGTGGTTTAAATAACGCTCATAAGTATTTAGGAACCTCTTTAAACTTTTTAGATCCGTCACCTCCTGCATTATCATCTTCTTCTTCCTTTGGTCTTGCTCCCTGTGATAACAAAGTCTTGAACATCCAGTCCTCTCAGCCTCTTGTTATTGAAGAGCAGTTTGTAACAACAAGTAATGCTCAAATGAGTTTTTTTCAGGAGGTTGGTAACAAGGGTGGTAGTGGTATAACTCGTAAGGACATTTGGCCTATCAAGGATCCCTCCTCGAATCGTGTTTCGTGTGATATTGAGAGACATAAGAGTTCTAGAACCAAGAAAGCTGTCAGAGTCTGGAAGCCGAAAAACACATGTCACCGACTGGTTATAGGTATGGACATCGGGCTCGAGGAGACGTGTCAGCTTGCACTTTGTGCACTGGTAAGACATTTCGCTTATAAACATAAGTGTGATTTATCCTTCTTGGACTAGATGAAGGAGATTTGGCTTTCTTGGCTTGGTTATATCCCGACCTATATGACTCTAACCTGTGGATGGTTCAGCCTTCTTTTTAAGACTCCTGAGGATGTAGAGAGAATTTTAAAACATTTTTGGGATTACAAGGGTGGTAGCCTTATGTTGAAACGGTGGAGAACAGGCTTTAATCTGACTACTGAGTACTTTAGTTATAGGCATGTTTGGGTGTTGTTACCGGGACTTCCCTTAAATCTCTGGAACTTACCTGTGCTTACGGCCATTGGGAATTTACTTGTTCGTTTCTTGAAAAATGATGAAACCTGTCTTCTCTAAACAGATAAACATATGGCGCGAGTGCTAGTTGAGTTAGACTTGCATGCAGGTCTAATGGACTCCATTGAACTAGAGTGGAGAGGACAAGTTTCGGTCCAACGATTGGACTATCTTGGTCTGCCATTTAGGTGTTCTTCCTACCGACAAATGGGCCACCTTAGGAAGGATTTCCACCCTTCTTTTACTTCCACAGAGGAGGGAGACGACCTGTTTTCTGGCTCAATAGACCTGCTATATATGGATGAAATCTTGGTTGGATAGGACCCATTGGTCACAGGTGTTACAGAGGACTTGGAGGTGACTATGGATGGCGCTTTCATCACACTCATGGGTAAGCTCAATTTCTTTTTCCCTTCACTTTTTTTAAAGATCTCCTTATGGGAAAGAGACTTTCTCGGGAATTCTTCTCTTTTACATGCATTCTCTTCGGGTTCTTCTGGGAAGGGGACGGACATTGTGGCTGGGGAAGTGGTTTTAGGGCTCCAAAATCAAGTATTGGCTGGCTCATTAAATACCACTCAAGTTTCTGTGGAATTAGACTCTTTGAACTCTCTCCCTACTGCCTTATCCTCGCAACCTTTTCCCTCGACTATTTCGACTGGTTCTGATCCTCCCTTGGCACCTATTAACGAGTCATTAGCTACTTCTTCACATGATCCACCATATACGATTCCCCTCCAGACCTTTTTGGGAATGGAGGCTTTTGACAATCTACTTTGTGATTCTGTTGATTCTTTGTTGTCTAAAAGACCGCTTTTAAATAGGAAGTTGGCCTGGTCAAGAGGATTGAGCACAAAGGTGTCTCCTATTAAAACAAGGAGCACTCAGAAAAAACAAGAGCTGGGCTATTCTACCATCGATTTACCATCATCTTGTTCAGTGGAAAAAGGAGCGCTTAGAGGCATGAAAGCCCTTGCGATGGCTAAGTCATGGTCCTCCTTTACTTAAATGTTAGAGGGGTGGGGGTCCCCTAAAACTGCCCACCATGCAAAGGTTAATCTCTTCTTCTAAAACAAATCTAATATTCCTTCAGGAAACTCTTGTGGATGAGGAAAAAGATAGGAATTTTTTGAATGCATTGTGTCCTTCATGGAAGCTCTCTACTGTGAGCTCAAAGGGGAAGTCGAGAGGGCTCCTGGTGGCATGGAACCCTTATCTGTTGGATTTTCAACCTTTCTTATGTGTTGGTGGTATTCTATTGACAAATGTTCATATTCCTGACAACAGAAGAATAAGATTTATAAATATTTATGGTCCATGCTCTGGACGCAGAACATTCTAGGAGAATTTGAAAGCTAGTGGACTTCTTGATCGGTGAAATTTGATTATTGCAAGAGACTTAAATTTTACGACTGGATCTGATGAAGTTTGGGGGCCTTCAGTCTTGATAGATTCACAGGCACAATGTTTCAAAGATCTATACTTGAGACACCACGTAATTGACATTAAGCTTGTGGAGGTGGTCCTAACCTGGAGTAATTGCAAGATGGGGAAGGAAAAAATTTCTAAAAGACTAGACAGAGTCTATGCATCTGCAAAATTGCTTGAAGATTCGACACTATTGAGATCTTGGGTTGATCAACATTACATTTCTAACCATGCACCAGTTCTCTTTCAAATTGATTTTGGGGTCAAGTCGATGTCTTACCCTTTTAAGTTCAATTTGGTACTGCTGAAGGATGGAAAATTTGGGGAAATGGTCAAAGACATGTGGAACTGTACACAGGACTTAATGGGAGGCAACGCACAGTCCAAATTAGTAGGGAACTTCAAATATTTGAAGGATAGAGTGAGAAAGTGGCTAGTTAGCAAGAAGAAAAGTGATCAACAGATTTATACTCAGCATGAAAAGGATATTGCGATATTGTTAAAAGAAAGTCTAGACCATCCCCTTCAGACTAAACCACTCATTCAATTAAATACACTCATAAAAGAGAGGAACAGATTGTTATTAGCCGAGCAGGAATTGTGGCGCCAGAAGAGTCGGGCAAATTGGATCCTGTCGAGTGACAAGAATACCAAATTTTTCCATAAGTATGAAAGCTACAGACGTAACAAAAAACATATTTGGGAGGTTAAGAATGAATTAGATCAAGTTTTTATAGGTCATGAGGCTATTAAGGGAGAAGCTTTGAGACATTTCAGTACCTTTTACAAAGAATCACATCTCGCGATTGTGGATCAGATTGAGGCAGTGAAATTATATCTCACATTGACAACAAATGAGGAGGTACAAGCTCTTGAAAAGCTGGTCTCGAAGGCGAAGATTCTTGATGTTCTAAAGGGTTTTACCAAGGATAAGAGTCTCGATCCTGATGGTTGGACAATAGATTTTTATTACATTTCTTTGACTTGATTGCAGATGACCTATGGGAGGTTGTCGAAGACTCACACACTTCTGGTATGGTTAATAGATCTTTGAATTCAACGTTTATAGCTCTTATTCCAAAAGTCAATGGACCGGCTTCCTTTGGTGAGTACAAGCCAATTGCCTTGTGTAATCTCTGCTATAAGATAATAACGAAGATATTAGCTACTCGGATAATACCTATATTGTCCCGTACTCTCTCAGTTCAATAGTTTGGTTTTCTTAGAGGTAGACAAATAATTGACGCCATACACACAAGTCAAGAGTGTATTCATAACATTAAGGTGAAAAAATTCCAAGCGATGATCCTAAAGATTGACTTGAAGAAGGCTTATGACAATATTAGTTGGGATTATATCATACTTGTTTTATTACAGTGCGGCTTTGGTCTTCTGACGACCAATTGGATTATGAGATGTATTACATCGGTCACCTATGATGTTCTCATCAATGGAGAGCCTACTGATTTTTTCAATGAGGGAAGAGGCCTTAGACAGGGGTGTCCTCTGCCACCTCTTCTTTTTATCCTAATTATGGAAGGTTTGAGTCTAGCCTTAAAAAAAAGACAAGAAGAAGGATTGGTGATTGGTATTAAGGTAACTAGATTGTTACGGGTTCTACACCTCCTTTTTGTTGATAACATCCTCATAATGACAAATGCATCTGTAAATGAGTGGTTAGAGATCAATAGGCTCTTGGTTATCTTCTGCAATTCCACTAGATTGATGATCAATCCACATAAATCATATTTCTATCAGTCTGGGGTGCAATCAATAGTCCTAGATGCTATAAAATCTTTCTTTCCTTTTGAAATTTATCACTTGGCATCGAGTTTTAAATATCTAGGTTATTTTCTAAAAGATGATAGGTATAAGGCAGTGGATTGGGATTGACTGCTAAAAATATTTGAGTCTAGAATCACTCACTGATGTAATAGGTGGTTGACTTTCGGGGGCCCACTAGTCTTGGTTAAGGCTGTCCTGGAAAGCCAACCAGTCTATTGGTTGGCCTTAGCTGATATTCCATCCTCGATCCTACATAGAATTCAACAAGTCACATTTAAGTTTCTTTGGAATGGCAATAAAAAAAGAAAAGGATATTGTCTATGTAGTTGGAAATATATTGCCAGGCCAAAAAGATTTGGGGGATGGGGTCTGCGAAATATTTTTAGCTTCAGTCGGGCGATGGCTGCTAATACTCTATGGAGGGTATTAATGGGTGATGGACATTGGTAGAGGATTATCAAAGCTAAGTATCTTTCATCTTTCTCTGTTGAGCATTGGCTTAGAATGGTGCTAGCGTCCGGATCTTCAGGCTCACAGACTTGGAAGTACCTACAAAAATCAATGAATATTTTACTCCACTGGATTGCCTTGTATCCAGGTTTTGGCACTTTGATAGTCATTGGGAGAGATTCGATTATAGGAATGGGAGAATATGCCATGTTATATGAAGGTCTTATTTTGGATTTAAATCATCGAGGGATCCATTATTTATTCTAAGCACAAGGGGTGTCGAGACTAGGAAGCATAGAGGACTTTTGGGTATCTAGCGATGATTTAGATTTGCAGGGGATACTTGCACAGGAATGGCAGACTTATAGAAGGGAGATCATCAATAATGGCATAAAACTTCGACCTGGGTCAGATGTACTGAAGTGGATTGGTGACTCTTCGGGAAGGATTACCGCTAAAAATGTTTATGAGGCAGTTGAATGTAGGAAACATGCCTTCCATATCAGAGGTTGGAGAAAGGCGCTTTGGCAATGGGACTGTCCTCAAAAACTAAAGTTGTTCTCTTGGTTTGTGGCAGAAAATAAAGTGCTCACTTGGGATAATCTACAACGAAGGGGCTTTATTGGGCCGGGTCTTTGCCCTTTATGTATGAAGGAGGAGGAATCAGTATTCCATTTATTTTCTGTATGCCCTTTTTGGAAGGAGGTATGAACTAAAGTAACAAACAAATTATATCTTATAGGAATATGGACTGGCACATCTATTCCTGACTGCTACAAGAATTGGAGAACTCTCAAAACAAGTTATCCTACTCTCCCAGCATTCATTGTTTGGTATCTATGGAGGGAAAGAAATGGTGCAATATTCGATAGTGGGAAACCATTTGTTCAGAAGGTGGTTATACTATCTCTCTCGGCAATAAAAGATTATAAATTGTCTCATAGGAAGAAAAAAGTTCGGAAGATTACAAAGAATCCTGAGACTAGGTTTTTGATGGGGTGGTTTGATGGTGCATCTTGTACAAATGGTTTAAATAGTAGAGCAGGAGGTGTCCTCCAGATAAATGAGAACATAATTTATAAATGGTACTTAAATTGTGGCTCAGGTACAAACACCAGAGCGGAGCTTCTTAGTGCATGGGCACTTCTAGTATTGGCCATTTGCTTTGACATCATGGAGTTCTTTGTACAAGGTGACTTGAGGATCATTATTGATTGGCTGACTGGCAGTGGTCAACTAAATGTATTATCAGTGGAGTGTTGGAAGGACAAGATTGTTGAATTAAAATCACATCTTCAGGCTATTACTTTCCATCATGTTTATCGTGAAGACAACACTGAGGCAGACAATCTTTCAAAGATGGCCCTAAATAAGCTACTTGGGAAATAGAATTTTTCCAATGTATGGGAGATCATGAAGGCCCA
The DNA here is from genome assembly GCA_000966675.3 of Picea glauca. Lineage (NCBI taxonomy): Eukaryota > Viridiplantae > Streptophyta > Pinopsida > Pinales > Pinaceae > Picea > Picea glauca. The sequence continues at coordinate 151,853 of JZKD02S0336749.1, read as the reverse complement.
CATATATTCTTAGATATTTTCTAGTTTTCGAGTTATCACAGATGGTCATCTTTTAATATATTTTTGGGTGATTGTGCTGTAATAGACTCAATTGATGATACTGATCGGTAATACAGTGTCACAATAGTTTTGTCAATGTTGACATTTTGATGGAAAGTCTGTTTGGTTATTAGGAAAATTATTTCTTGATATGTTGTAGTAGTTGCCGATGAAACACTATATGTATGGAACCGTTTATATCTCTATATAAATATAAAGTGGAATGTGGAATTTTTTGTGGAAAAAATAAAATGGAAAAAACCTTTTGTGTATATTGAACAATGACAATATACTTCTTATATCTAACAAGTTTCTACCCTCGAGAGGTATTGCGCTATGCGACCTTGTTTATAATTGAGCTCTCACATTTGTGAAAACAATTTCGCACTGCTGACGTCATAAAGACGAAGTTGGCGGGTGACAGTGTCTCTAAACTTTCGGGATAATTAAATATATATATTAATTTTTGAAATAACTTTTTATAACAAGAATGTCCCTTCAAGAAAATGTAAGATATGATTCGAAAGCTCTCTCTTCAAGACACGACTTTCCCATGATCTGCACAGCAGCCGAAGACGATTAAACAATCAGGACAAATTAATGTGGATGGTCTGCATAACAGGCAAGGAGGATTGAACAACTTAGGTAAATTAATGTCTACAATGTGCACATGTGGCTCAGAAATAATGTTTATATATATATATAGGTAATAAATTGTTCTTCAATACGTTTTAAATTATATATTCAACTTAATTTGTCAAAGATCACATTTCCTTAGAACGATCTGCCCGACCAAAACCTGTGTATCTTTTCCTCTTCATTCACTCTTGATGAAAATAGAAATCCTCATCTCTGAGTGAATTACAAGGGTTTTTCTTTTATAAATGTCTCTTTTTCCACCCAAAACCTGTATAACTTTTCTTTTCCATTCATGGAATCCAGATGAAACTACAATTCCTTTTCTTTGTTCTCTTTTGCCAACCAAAACGTGTATATTGCTCACACAGATACATTACATGTATATATAGTTGGAGTGAGATCCAACTAATTCTAATATTGGAGATTTAGGTGGAGAGAATATCTCAACAATTTCCTACAAAACCTCAAGCCATTGCCCAAACTTAACACACAACATTAATGTGAACATTATCTCTAACATATCTTTGAAAATACAAGTCCTTTCATTTATTTTTCTTCCTTTCCCAACCAAAACCTGTGTATCTTTGAAAATCCAAATCCTTTCATTTGTAGTATTTTCCCAACCAAAACTTATATATCATTTCCTCTTATTTCATTCATTATATCTCTTTTTCCTACCAAAACTTATATATCTTTGAAAGTACAACTCCTTTCATTTCTTTGTCTTCTTTTCCCAACCAAAACCTCTATATCTTTGAAAATATAGTCCTTTCATTTGTCTTATTTTCCCAACCAAACTTGCATATTCTTTTGTCTGCTTTCATTATGTATGGAGAAAAATACAAATACTTTTCTTTTAGTGAATTTTAGAGATTTATATTTTCTAAATGTCTTGTTTTCTTTTATGAGTAGCAAGTTCATGCATAAAATAATAGTAATTTATTAAAATTATTCTATAATAAATATTTTCTCTAATTTAATGTTCTTTTCCTTAATCGCATCGATCTTTGTGATAATAACTAATCTATATAACTAAATGAGAAGATAACTAAAAATTCCAAGAGAATAGAGAAAAAGTAATGATAAGCATAGCGAATGGATAACATTTGATGGGAACCACTACAATTTCCATAGTAAGTGGTGGCATAGTTTTTCCTAACAATACACGTTAGGAAAGTGTAAGCATTCAATAGAGAGATTCTTAGTTTCTATAATAGTGGATGCAAAAGAACCTCATAGCATCACTTGACAAGAAAAGTATAGGTTGGGGAATAAAGAACATTTTCCTGTTTTCTAAAGCATTAGCATAAAAATCAACGTGGAGACTGATTTCCACAAAAAATTTATGGACTAAAATGGTCATCCAAAAATATGTGGTTCCACTCTTTTTGTTGCATCCAGGACTACGGGTGACGAGGATCTCTGTTATGTAGAAGGTTGTACTAAATGATTTTGAGGTGGTTGGGAATGGTTTAGCCTGGCGAGTTGGGTCTGGAACCCTGCTCAGGATTGGTCACAACCCTTGGGTAGGCAGTTCTAGAGAGCACATACTCCTTGAAGAATTATGCTCAATTTTGGATCGAGGGGGGTACTTCTATCTGGCACGGGTTGGGGAAGCTCTCTCCTAAAATGTTTGGCACCAAGGTTGGAAAGATGGGAGAATGTTGAGCTTAGTAGGGGGCGATGTATTTACTTAGGACTAGTATATCAGTGCTCTCAGGAGAGAAAATATTCGTATGTCTGATCGAGATGATGAAGTCCTTTGGGATGGGGATCCAGAAAGGGTTTATACCCCAAAACATGGTTATGTACAATTGAGTACTAAACTTTTTCAACAATACGTAAAGTGGTGGTGGAGAAAAATATGGAAACAAAGGTGCCCAACTAATGGGAAAATTCTGGTCTTGTTTATTCTGGAGAAAAAAATTCCAACGTGGGAAAATCTACAAAAGAGATAATTCAATGGTCCGAGATGGTGTTTTCTATGTAAAGAAGAAGAGGAGACTATTTATCATCTATTAATACGCTATCCTTTTACCACTTCAGTGTGGGTGGAAGTAAATAGTTTGAACAATTCCATTGGTGGTTGGCAAGGGTCATCCTTTGAGGAGGCCTTGGAGTTTTGGCTGTCGCCAAGGACTCTGCAGGATATCAAGGCTTTTCCCTTCATTGTTGCATGGGGGATTTGGCTTACTCAGAACTCCTCTCTTTTTCGGGATGAGCTCAAGTCGCCACTCCGTGTGGCTATCGATTGTCTTGGAATCCTTGCACACTTAAAACCGATGGTTAGGGTAGGCCTTGGAAATTCTCAAGGGGTTCACTAGGAATAGATAGACAGGGAGCGGCC
>JZKD02S0336749.1:138545-148778 GCA_000966675.3 Picea glauca | reverse complement strand
GATGTTATGGCTTTAAAATTGTTACTTTTATTTCTTGTGGAAAAATGTTGCAAAACTTTACAGGATTTTTGGGATTCCTTATTAGTCATCAATTGGGTGAACCAGATTCAAATTTGTCATATTTCTTGTCTTATGCCTGCACTTGAGGAAGTCCCGAGGATTATCACTATTTTTTACTCTATATCTTTCTCTCACATCTACAGGGAACGAAAAAGAATGGCTAATAGGATTTCCAAAGAAGCCTCGTAGTTAGATTATGGTAGTTGGCACATAACCAGACATTTAGTGGAGGGCAATTTTGATTACCATATACCTTTTTAGGATGGTCTACTATATGAGAGATTCCTCTCTTCTTGGAACTCTTAGAAAGAAAATGGGGTTTACCTGTATTCGCATAATTGTAAATCAATATATAAGAATAATGTTTTTGTTTATTGTATATGGTATGTGAGAAACTATGACTCAGTATTTGAAAAGTGGGAAAGGAGGGTTACTCTTAGAAAGAAAATGGGGTTTACCTGTATTCGCATAATTGTAAATCAATATATAAGAATAATGTTTTTGTTTATTGTATATGGTATGTGAGAAACTATGACTCAGTATGTGAAAAGTGGGAAAGGAGGGTTTTTTTGGCTTTATGACACAACTGCTACTTTTGTTGAAACTTTCAGTAATGGAAGTGACTCCATCAAGACAATATATATGTGTCTATTTATTCATAGTCAATATATATCTACGAATGCAATTTTGTACCAAATTAATGAAATTACGAGCATTTTCTGGGGAAAAAAAACAGTCTACTGGCAATGTCATTCACCCAAGGATAGGCTCAAAAATGAAATTTCATAGGGTGGTAGTGAAGAAAGTCCAGCATGGGTGGATTTTAGAACTAGAAAACTGATAGCAATGATTTAATTCTGTAACTGAATGAGAAAAGACTCAAAATATCAAGTTTTTCAAATCATAGAGCCCTCAACAAACTATTAAATCACTTTTGGGAAGGCCTCACATGATGATTAAACAATGTTGATGTTCTAATGTTTAAACAATGTTATGACCTTTGCAAGCATGTTTTCAAGGAATCAATATCATAAAGGAATACAAGTGTAAGACTATCACTATATGGTGCTAATGTAATTTAAATAGTAAGGGAATAGGTTTCTTCAAACTATGCAACCTTACCTCAAAATAAAACAATTGCAAAGCCTTTTCTTCAAAATTCAACACCAAAAAGTATTTTCCTTCTACAATTACCTAGAATATATATAGTCAACATCATTACATTAGGTTAACAACATCTGATATAGTAATAAAAATAAAATTGAGAATTTTTTTATGACATCCAATATTACAAAGATATGAACACATCCTATATGTCAAACCTTTCACATTAACAACTTGAGAGTTGCCAATTGGCCCAACATGTTCCAAAGGAGGAAGATCGACATGAGAATTCCCTTCATTTGTAATGTAATGATGCAATTTTGGTCAAATTCCATCGTAGCATCAAATAAATTACATTGTAGTATCCAAAATTTGGTTACATCAAACACACTTGGAATAGTATGAGAACTAGAATGGCATTGGATCTGTTACATTCCCGGGTTGAATCCACAACTATGGAATGTTGCACATCCATAATCATCATAATTGATCCGAAAATATATTTTAATGACTGTGGTTGAGTTATTATTTGCATGTGTTAATTAACCATTTGTGAAGTTGAATGAAAGAAGAAGGATGAGAGAATATATCACAGCCATAATAAAAAATGCAGATCTGAATTGAAACAATAAGAAAAGAAAACCATAACAAGAGAAGTGATAACGGAGTTCGTCACAAAATTGCCTACGTCTCTGGGCCTTTGTCTCAGTGGGGGAGGCTTCTTTATTTCTGTTCAAATCTCAATAAGTACATCACAATAGTTCCATAAGTCTACAAGACTAATCTGTTCATGTTCTTCCAGATCTCTAGAACCCAACAGAAGAAGCAGCACGCAAAATGGATGACCAGAGCTCCCAGAAATGGACTGCAAGCATATGCTCCTCAACAGCTTCCCTGCATAAAAATGGCTTTGGCTTGGCTTGGAATCAACATAAATCTACTCTAACTATACTCTATGGGCTCAAACAGTCTTGGTTTTTATAGATCTAAAGTTGGTTATCCATCCCCAACTTCCTCCCAAAATCTGGGCTCAAAGAAAGCCCAATATCTCCCAATAATGACCAAAATCTTCAATAACAGGCCTAAAAATCAATAAAAATCTAGTAACCATAGGAAATAACCCACTTTATGTTTAATATAGGGCTTAGCCCCTTATATCCATCACACAGTCCTTAAACCCGGTCACTTGCATCCATGTGGCCAAGCGCCAACCACCAAGGGCTATGCGTTGGCCCATATCCCGTAACCTCTGGTCATGTGGCACCAACAATAAAAACACACCCTAACTTTTGTGCCTAGCTAATGGTTTTTAGACCTGTTCTTATGGCATTAGTGCGCCAAAGGTTAACTCCATATCTTGTGGCCCCCGCACCTATGCATTTGTTGGAATGAAGCACTCGTTTGTTGGGTGTGGGCGTATGCAGTTACACAAACTGTGGGTTGGGGCCTAGCCCCAACCCTTTCTTCCCCCATTTGGAACATATTTCAACTTTGAATACATTTAATATGACATCATATCATAAAAAATACCCATGATGCGATGCTACTTGGCCCTTTGTGAAAGCACTAGACTTTGATGGATAGGTTTGGGGTTCAAAACCCATAAGTCCATAAAAAAATTGCAAACAACTAATCAACCATCCCATGGGTGCCACGTGGTATACCATGTCTGGGACATGTGGCACCCTCTTATTCATCCATGAAGACTACAACATGTCCGCTCACAGTTGGACCACATCTGCTACCCAGTCAGCAATTGTTCTTGCCACCTGTACTTGTTGTTGTCTGCCATGTGCCAATGTAAGTTAAGCCACGTGTCACGATGCCATGTCAACATGACATTATGCTAATGTCATCGTTGACTTTTTTTTACTGTTGACCTGTTTGACTTTTTGCATGTTTAGCAAAACGGTGAGAGTGCGATAACTCTCGCATATGGTGTCTGTTTGAGGAAGTAAATATATGGCCGGAATTAGCGCGACGAGAGTGTCTGTGTCAAGCTCCTAGATTCGATTCTGGATCACACCTCCCCACTAAAGGACCTTTTGGTCCCCAAAAGGTTACTAACCAATTGACAAGCTCGGGATAGGCCACCCAGATTTTCCTCTGTCTTTGAACTCTGTCCTGTGTATCTGTCTCATCAAGATCAACTGTAACACAATCATGACAAATGACAACATATTGTTAACCATTTGAACCTTGTTACATCGTACTAAAGCCACTATCATCCATGTAGACAACATTACTAATGATAACATAAAAAAGATGACTGCAAATGAGTTGATGTACTTATAATATTTGCACGACATGAGCTTATATTGAAGTAACCTATGATTGATTTTCCATTCAACAATCATTTCCTGTTCTTGCTTAAGATCGATTACTTCATTTGAAACAATTATTGTTTTGTTTCTTGCTTGCACTGCCTTCTTTAACTATTCCATAGTTTGAAGTGTTTTATTTTCTTTAACATGATGAGCATGAACCACATAATCTTGACCTACTTTGGTTAATTGATATCGATTCTTTGTCCTATAGAAGATTGCCTTACGATCATATAAGTATGGACTACCTAAGACCATTCCACATTCACTTAATGACACTACATCACATGTTACCTCATCCACATACTTAGATGAAATTGCAAATTTGATTGTGCACTGCTTTGTTATGTGCATTTGATGATGATTTCTTATCCATTTAAGTGTGTAAGGCTTATGATGTGCTTGTGTTTTTAACCCCAATTGCTTAACCAAATTTTCTAAGATTAGATTAGATTGAGATCCACTGTCGATTAATGTGTATATCTTAGTGTGTCGCATGATGGTCCTTATATGAAACAAGTTACTTCTACAATCAATGCCTTCACCAATTTTACCAATCATACCAACCAATGAGACCATAGATTCGTCACCTAAATCTAATCCCAAGTCCATGGGTCTGGTTGTTGCTGCACCTGTTTTCCTTCCCTTCTTTTCCATGAACCACTTTGGCCTCTTCTCGGGATGCAACTGCCAACATATGTCCTCATCATGTCCCTCTTTCTTGCAATGCTTGCAAGAGGGCTTCTCGTCCTTTCTTGCCACTGCATTTGAGTTATTTCCATGCCATTTCCTCTTGTCCTCTTTCCTTGAAGATGATTCCCCTGATACACCTGCTTTCCCTGCCTCAATATACGTCGCTTGAACAGAAACCTCATCAAGCTTAGTGGGTCCCAACATGAATACAGTTTTTCTAATATGTGCAGGTAAACCTCCTATATATATAAAATCTGGGCTCAAAAAAAGCGCAATATCTCCCAATAATGGCCAAAATCTTCAATAACAGGCCTAAAAATCAATAAAAATCTACTAACCATAGGACATAACCCATTTTATGTTTAATATAGGGCTTATCCCCTTATACCCAACACATGCTCCTTAAGCCCAGTCACATGCATCCATGTGGCCAAGCGCTAGCCACCAAGGGTTGTGCGTTGGCCCATATCCCATAACCTCTGGTCATGTGGCACCGATAATAAAACCGCACCCTAACTTTCGTGGCAATCTATCAGTTTTCAGCCCTGATCTTATGGCATCGGGTGCACCAAGGGATCACGTGGCCCCCATGCCCGTGCATTTGTTGGAATGAAGCGCTCGTTTGTTGGGTATGAGCGTATGCGGTTACACAAACTGTGGGCTAGGGCCTAGCCCCAACCCTTTCCGCCCCCATTTGGAACATATTTCAACTTTGAATACATTTAATATGAAATTATATCATAAAAAATACCCATGACGCAATGGTACATGGCCCTTTGTGAAAGCGCTAGACTTTGGTGGATAGGTTTGGGGTTCGAAACCCATAACTCCATAAAAAATTTGCAAACAACTAATCAACCATCCCATGGGTGCCATGTGGCAGCCCATGTCTGGGCCACGTGGTGCCCTCTTATTCATCCATGAAGACTGCCACGTGTCCGCTCACGGTTGGACCACATCTACTACCCAGTTAACAATTTTTCCTACCACCTATACCTGCTGTTGTCTGCCACGTGTAAATGTAAGTTAAGCCACATGTCACACTTCCACGTCAACATGACATCATGCTGACGTTAGCATTCACTTTTTTTTACTATTGACCAGTTTGAATATTTTCCTGTTTGACAAAACGGTCAGAGTGTGATAACTCTCGCGTATGGAGTTCGTTTTAAGGAAGTAAATATATGGCTGAAATTGGTTTCGTCTGATTCTGAGAACTTTCATTTTTTAGCCTTTTTGAGCCCTGTCAGGCTCTTAGATCTAATTCTGGATCAATAATACTACAAGTAAAAAATGAGGATGGGTACACAAAAAATCCTAAACAAATAAATCTTCTCACTCAATCCAACTTACCAGGGACAATAGGAGATGCATTGTTTGAGTGAGGATGTCCCCGTTTGTTGACAGATTCAAACTGGAATGGTTCATATTTAGAGGGATGGACATTTAAATCAATTTCTAAAACTCTATTTATTTGTCTTCTTCTCCTTTTATTTGTAGTGTTTAAGAAACTTTTCTTTCGCTTGAGAGATGACTCAAAAGCACTCAGCCCAAGTGTGAAATTAAAATCCAATATGTGTCGATTATTGGCCTCATCCTACATCCTTTTAATCAAGTCCACCATATCTCAAGTGTTCTTTAAAGTAGAGGGAGGAGTATTTTGAAGCACATCTAGGTATCCCAACAATTCATCCCCAGCCAATCGAAGTGCCTCATCATCTTGATCACGACTTCCAATGGCCACAGGAGTCATGTCAGCATTTGCATCAATCATTGATGTCTCCATAATTATCTCAAGAGCACTGTTGAATGCATTAGGTGTTGCATCATAAAATATATTAGGCTTTGTATTCTGATCCAATGATGTCTCTCAACCCTTTGACCTGAAGTACAACCACTCCACCTTTATGGTATGCTTGCAGGTGTTTCCACGAATAGACCATGGACATTAGCACACCAGAAAATTCTTGCGATACCAGGTCACAAAATATTTTTTTTCATGATCGATTTGACTCCTCACCCAATATGCATGGGATATGCTTTCATGGGTTGAACAATCATCATCTAGAATTCTTCTAGCTTTCTCCATTGAGGATTCAAACAACTTCTCCTTCTTGTGGTTATTCAAATATCCTTCTTCTTTCAAAATTTCTTTGAATCTATAATATGGATCTACATGCATCAACAACATATATAGAAACCAATCCACTCTACGAGAACATTTCTTTCTTCGATCAGATAGAAATTTGGACTTCAATAATCTATTGTATGCCTCCACAGAATTATTTGTCTCTTGATTTGCATGACGGAAATTACGACAACCTTTAACCCACATCCCTAATTGAAATAACAAAGTTAGTGCAAAGAGAATCTTTATGGAAGTGAAAAAAAAAAAAACAAGAAAGTGGAGAATGTGAACTTACAAAGCTTATTACCCGTAACCCAAGTGTTATGAAAATAATCCAAGAACTTTTTCTCATTTGCAAAATCAATGAAAAAATTATACACATGCTCGACCACTGATTCATCATTGGGGCAAGAGCTCATAATATAACTTAACCTATCGAGCATAACATTTGCTTGATCTGAAGTAGAGGCCAACCTATAGATATTATTTTTCCATGCCCTCCATACGTGCCAAATACACAATATCACTCGACACTGTGTGCCTCTCCTATAGGATTCAATGCATTAATGTGAGATAATCTTACAAGATAAATACAAGTCACAAAAAAAATCAAATGAAAGTTACCTCAAAGCATCGATTTCTTCCAATGAATCATCAACCATGAATGCATTGACTTTCCATTCGGGGCGAAATTGATAACACCTATCCATTAGTGGATTCAACCATGTCACAATCTCAAATGATGTATTATGAGATGTCACGACCCATGCAACAGGTACCCCACGTTATTGGTCGTCAAAGGCCACAAGTGTGTACAATTGATACTGCGATATTCAATAAAACTCAAAGTCAAAGTTTAAGCTATCAATCACAATGAGTCACAACCCAAACAATCATTCAATCTTTCAAATTCATCTTACCCCATATTTATTGGTATCGAAAGTTGAATCCATTCCTATTAAACTATCATGACATAGTTTCACTATTCGATCCAACATCCATCTAGTTTGAATGCCAATTATAAAAGGAACATTTGGACCATTAGGCTTCTGAAAAAAGAAAAAATCATCTGGTTGTTTCTGATACCATAGGCTAACACTCATTTCATCTTTCTTGTCAAGTTGATATTTTCCTTTCATGAAGCGGTTATAAATATTTGCAACATCTTTTCTAGTTAAGAAAAAATATCTACCACGATCTTCCAAATCCATGTCAAGATTTCATTGAATGTGCTTTTCATATACAACATCAATTGTCACTTCCATAAAAAAACAAGTTTCTATAAAAGAGACAATTTCTCTTGAAAGCCTAGGTTTACGTAAGGACCTAGCCTCCGCAAACTTGTCATATCGATCATGACAAGGCCATCCTTCCTCATCTTCATTCTCGTATGTGTTGTATGTAAGTATTGCTATTTCATGGTCTTTATTCTTTACATTCACAATAAAGTGACATTGACATCCCCTCTTCTTTACAAATGATCCCTTGCATGTATTTGAACGCTTTCCTCTTTTATCTTCTGGGCCATATGAACATGAGTAACTGCACTACAAATTACAACACCTTATCACAAAATCATATATATCCATTCATGAATAACCATTTGTGATCATATATATACCAATTCATAAGATGCATGCACCAACTAAAACAAAAACTCAGTTACAAATGCAAGAACCATGTGATTGTGATATACTTACAGCTCATATTGCTTGTGAGCATTATCCCTTTGTGTTGGGTTTTTTTTAACTGTCGGTAAGAAAGTACAAGGAGCATTGGGATTACTTTCCTCCCCTCTAATAAAATCAGGAACTCTACCTAAAGGGATTCGTGCAACACGATCAAATAAAGGATTGTCTCGTCTACATACTTCAGTCCAGGTTAAATCTTTGCTAGAAAACGTTGACTTCTCTTTTGGGTCTTGGACCTCAAGGCCCATTACAATCTTCTATTTCTTTTGTCTACCCATTTTGAATGGATACCTAAAAACCATGTGGCCACCCGTTAATAAAAATGTACAATGACATATGAAATATTTTAACACAAAAGAAGTGTCTGCAAGAATACTGAGTGGAAAAATAGGAAACGCCATCGAAGTTCAATTCATTTTTCGCTTGTCAGATCCTCTTGATATTACAATGGTTAAATAATAGTTCAAATTTCCAAAGGCATAAATCCTTCATACAAACTCCAATTTAGGTGTTGTTTGGATTGGGTGAAATCTTTGACAAGTAGAATAGCAATGAGGGGTCGTGAACTACAATTGTGAAGTTTTAACCCCAAATACGTTCAAAACTCCCAAAACAAACTTTGAAATTTGAAGGGCCCCGAGACATCGAACTAGGATCAACCATAAACTAGAATTTACATGTCCTTAACTCTATTTTATACACGAAAAAGTACCCAAAATGATGAAAAAAATATAGAATGATCCATGTTGGAAAATACCTCCTCACTTCGAGTGGATTTGGTTCCCCAAAAACTTTTATTTCTGTAAGAAATGGGACAATTAAGACTCCCTTTGTGTTGGTGTTCTCTAAGATAATACACACCCATAAATATTCTTGTTTATTTAAAATTTAAGGATAAAGAACCTTATGTGACCATCTTACATGCCCTTCAAATGACCTCTTGCCACACAAAGTGTTTTTTTTGAGGAATTGACAAATTAAATTGTCGAGTACATTTTTAGAGAAACAAAGTTAACTTTCTCAATATTTAAAATGCCCCATTCCACACTTAAAAATTGTCTAGAACCTTTAATTTTTTTTGAAAAAATATGTGACCAACCATTTACAAACAAAGAGAACAAACTTGTAAAAAAATCAAACTAATTAAATGATAGAATTTTACTAAAAAAATTATTTCAAAAAGAGAAATTATTTTACAATCATTTTTTGGAGTTAGTGGGTATTTCAATGGACCATATTGCTCTGTTAATGTACTCCCTAGATGCACATGGCCACCCCTTACCTAGGAGGCATGAGTTGAATAGGATCATTCGAGATGACATTTACAAGTGGTTTGAATAGGTCAATTAAACAAACCCCAAGGGAACATTAGATGTAAAGATGGCCTTCTATGTTGAGTATTGCATGGAGGCAAGAGAAGGACTCATCATCCAACCCCCATACACATCTCAATAGTGGATGCACATTCTTCGCATTCCCCTTGGATAGTTCTAGGTGGGCTCATATTGACTTCGAGTTGAGACATATTACCACACTGCCCAAACGAACAAGATTTTCCAAGTGTCCCATCTTCGAGAGGTCAAGATAGCGGAGCACTTGATCTTCTATTGCCCCATCTATTCAAATACTTGTGAGAAATTCTATTGTTTAGTTTGAGGAGCTCGGACCCTCTCCACTTTCTCCAGGCACCTCTAGATATTCCTAGCCTTATACATGTAGAAGGGATTCAAGCTTTGTTCCCATGCTCTTGAACCTCCTCCTAGACTAGATTCCACCCAGAGGATTACTTCATTCTTTATGGTTCTCCCATTAGCTAGGGTCCAAGAGAAAAAATGATAGCAACATTATTTTTTACGCTATATCTATGTCAACCAAAAGGAACACCCCCCCTTCCCATTGAACTCAACAATATTTCCAGATTAGATCCATTACCAACAGACAGAGAGACCATCCAAGATTAAACAATGCTTGACCCCTTTCATACAACAACTCATTGGACATTTTGGATTTCCCCACAACTCTTCTATTGGACAACATTCAATATTGAGCTTCCTTCATTCGTCCTTAGATGTATTGAGAGATGGAATTAGTGGACCATGAAATAATTGCATCATCATCTGATCCAGGTGGATATTGGTGGCCACCCACCTTTTTCGACTGGCTCAAAACAGTTTTCTGGCAATTTTGGCAATTTACTATTTTTAGCAGGTTTTAACTTCTGGGGCCATTTTGA
>JZKD02S0336749.1:84543-125577 GCA_000966675.3 Picea glauca | reverse complement strand
TTATCGTAAATTCTTTCATTTCAATAAGGTTCTCAGTGTCACTAGATAGTGTCATGTTGGATGATCTTGGAAATGGTGCAACCAAAGAAGGGGGCTACTACTCCAAAAGATTATAGCAATATGATAGCATAATTGTTTCATATCACACTCTGTAGGACAAGTTGATATTGCTTTCTTCTGAAGCTGGGGTAAAGCTGCCACTTTGAATGGTTGATTTCTAAGACAGACAAAGGCATTTTAATAGAGACTGGAATTCAACGCCTTGATTTTCTTGTTTGAGGGGGTATTTCCAAACCATTAGGCACTGTTGTTATAAATATTGTTTCTAGCCTCATTAGTCTAGTAGCAAGGTAATCTATAGGTAGTTGTATGTCAGTAGGATTGGAAAAAAAATATAGCGGAAAAAGTATCATTTTTAGCAGGACAACTCCAAGATTTCAAGGTACTATATGACATAGATATATCGATACCAATTTGATCTTTCCAATGTGCATTTACAACAGTCCAAATGGCTCAGAATCAGTGTGTAAATCAGATAAAAGATCATATTTAATTAGCAATTGTGATGTATAGATAGTGGGAACAACAAAAAAAGAGATGATGCAAGTTCAAACTATTGATCAACAACAAATCATAAGTGATCAAACTTCACACATGACAAATTTATTGTTACAGTTTGACACAACAACAAGGAGGAGTAACAGATCACTGGACAAGTAATGTAGTATGGCTCCACTATTGGTAGTGATGAACTATGCAAATGGATGAATTCAAAGGTTTCATAAGCAGAAGCTACATGAAAAGAGGGTATGAAGATGGATCAATCATAGCGTGGGATCTAAGCACTCCAAAGTTAATTTGGAATCAAGCACATAGAAATAGGGCATCTCCAGCTGGACTACAAATGATTCATGTGCAAAAGAGGTAGCATTTGGAAACAACAACCTTGAGAAAATATTCTAGGGTGTTCTAAAGTAGCTGAGCTATGCATATATACTGGTGAAGAAGGGAGACGAGCTACTTCAGGGAGTGATTCTAGTAAGTGTGTGTGTATATATATATATATATATATATATATATATAAACTAGACCCGTGAATTAAGGCATGTTGGAGTTGGTCTTCATGCATCTATCAAAAAATCAGCTGAAAAAGTATACTCCTCAGTTGTATTCAACCCCTAATATCTACCATAGAATAAGTCTCATAAATATGCATTTACAACTGTCCAATAGCTCAGAACTAGCACAAACACTGACATCACAGGAGCAAATACAAGTGTGATTTATGCCAAGAACTAAGGCATTATTTTGGAAAGTTGGGTGAATTGCTATGTTGCCATAAAAGGAATGTCCAAAGCTTAATGTGATAGATGAGGAAATGGTCAAAAAAAGACAGTTTAAGGGGACGCCCAAGCTTCAAGAGAGAAAGACTTGGTCCAAATGCACACATCCCACACATATTCTTAGAACAGTCACTCCATGTGACCGTGCATGTGAACTCACGGGATTCTGGTTATGTTGCAGGGGAGATGAAAAAGTTGTTGTAGAGGAAATTTGTACTGTAGAATACTCAGAATACTCTTCCTTCATACTTTGAATTAATAATTGATCTCATTGTTAATTTAATTTTTACAAGTAATAGATGTAAAATATATCCTGTAAGGAGATAAAATAATAGATAGGAGATATATTAAATTAAATTATGAATTTAATTTAATGGAAGAAAATTGTAGCTGATTTCATTTGTTCATGTGAGTAATAAAAATACTATTAATTAATGAAAAAAATTGCACTTAATTTCATTTTTTCATAAAAGAATATTATTGAAATTATAAAATCATTTCTAAATATAAAATTTACAGGGTAATCTCTATTTTTTTTGCTCGGCCCTCTTTGTGTTTTTAGATTGATGTAGATAGATAAGAAGATTGAGAAGGTTCAAATAGAAAGGAAATGAATATATCGAAGTCCTTACACAAGAAACCTCGAAGATAATACAAAGAAGATCAAACCAATAGATAATACAAAAATGTAAGATACAAATAATCGACTAATTGTTGCATGTTGCTTTCTATCAATTATATTCCCAGGAAGAAAAAAAATTCCCTCAACGTTTTCCAAAAAACTGAAAGATTTCTATTAAACAGATGGATATTACCTCTATGGCTGTTGCAATGGCTTCAAGTATGTTGAGCACGAATACCCTGCATTGTTGTAGAGTCCAATAAAGAATCAAAAACCCCACATTGTAGTCCAGAAATGTCCATAAACCTTCCACCTAGAGCCGAGAGTGCCATATCAAAATCTAATTAAAAAAAAAATAGATCTCTTAATACATGCATGCAAACATTAAATATTCCAGGGGCCACTAGTTTAAAATCTTAAACAAATCTCCAAGAAACAGATAGGAATATTATAATTAATAACTGTAGCTAGATTATGTGCATTACCGACTAGGATTTCACCATTCCTCAACTGATCAGATTTTGCGTAAAATTGAATTAATTATTAAGTAAATCAAAAAATCAAAGCTTGAACTCAGTGCCATTAATATCGTTTCTGTCCTTCATTCCCTAGATCGTTTGTAGTTTTCTCATATCGACTCTCTCCTACAAAAATATAAAATATGGTTTGCAAACATGCATACATAAGAGAAGAAAGTGGTATGAATATTTCGTACATGTCCAAACAAAAGCAGTACAAATATTTGACAAACATAATATGTGAAAATAAAAGATATTTTCAGTGGGACATTCCTGCAATGCATTGAAGTCAGTCATAAGATAACACACATGAGATAAAACACATGAGTTGATTACCTACCAAAGTAATTTGGTATTGAGTGCAGAGCTTGTAAAACACTTCAAAAGCAGAGGAATGAGACGGGCGCAGCGGGTTTAGGTGTGAGGTTTAGGGTTGATTACCTACCAAATTATAATTTAGTTATTTATAATTGTATATTAAAATTTATTTAGTGAATTATAATGATTTGGTTTTAATATTTGCAAATATTATTTTTATTTTTTTTTCTAAAAAAATATGAAATCAAAACAAATTATTTTAAAATTTCATGATAAACCACATCTTCATTGTCATCTTTAAAATAAAATCATAACTTATATAGTTTATGAATTTCTATTTCCATGTTGGGCTTGTCGTTTCGGAATTTGTGTTCTAAGAAAGGGAAGTAAATGTCACTGACTACTCCTACGTGGATGATACCGAGATTGCGCACAGCGATTATATGAGTTTGGCAACATCTTTCTCTGCCCGATGCAAGTGACGGTTTTCTAGGCCGGTGGCATCTTTCTGTACACGATGCAAGTGACTGCGACAGTTAGCATAATGCATACGTACGAATCTGAGTCAGAATCCTCCCACTAGATGGTCCGACGCCTATAATGGTCGGGCCAACGGAAATACCGTCTAGTCAGCTCCAACACCTATCCAAATTAGAATTCTGGATAACTCTTAGACGACAAGAGATCTATCCTAAAATACAAGGAATAATATGAGAATAGAGACTCAAGATTCAAAGAGAATATAGAAAAAGTAATGATAAGTATTGAGAAAAAGAATAGAGAAAATAGAATAGAGAAAAAGTAATGATAAGCATAGCGAATGGATAGCATTTGATGGTAACCACTACAATTTCCATAGTAAGTGGTGGCATAGTTTTTCCTAACAATACAAGTTAGGAAAGTGTAAGCATTGAATAGAGAGATTCTTAGTTTCTATAATCGTGGCATCTTATAGCATCGCTTGACCAGAAAAGTATAGGTTGGGGATTAAAGAACATTTTCCTGTTTTTTAAAGCATTAGCATAAAAATCAACGTGAAGACTGATTTCCACAAAAATTATGGACTAAAGTAGTCATCCAAAAATATGTGGCTCCACTCTTTTTCTTGCATCCAAGACTATGGGTGATGAGGATCTTTGTTACTTGGAAGGTTGTACTAAATGATTTTGAGGTGGTTGGGAATGGTTTAGCCTGGCGAGTTGGGTCTGGAACCCTGCTTATGATTGGTCGCGACCCTTGGGCAAGCAGTTCTAGAGAGCACATACTCCTTGAAGAATTATGCTCAATTTGGGATCGAGGGGGGTACTTCTATCTGGCACAGGTTGGGGAAGCTCTCGCCTCAAATGTTTGGCACCAAGGTTGGAAAGATGGGAGAATGTTGGGCTTAGTAGGGACCGATGTATTTACTTGGGACCGGTATATCAGTGCTCTCAAGAGAGAAAATATTCGTATGTCTGATCGAGATGATGAAGTCCTTTGGGATGGGGATCCAAGTAGGGTTTACACCCCAAAACATGGTTATGTACAATTGAGTACTAAACTTTTGCAACAATACATAAAGTGGTGGTGGAGAAAAATCTGGAAACAAAGGTGCCCAGCTAATGAGAAAATTCTGGTCTTGTCTATTCTGGAGAAAAAAATTTCAACGTGGGAAAATCTACAAACGAGACAATTCAATGGTCCGAGATGGCATTTTCTATGTAAAGAAGAAGATGAGACTATTTATCATCTATTAATATGATGTCCTTTTACCACTTCAGTGTGGGCAGAAGTAAACCGTTTGAACAATTCCATTGGTGGTTGGCAAGGGGCATCCTTTGAGGAGGCCTTCTGTAGCACCACTTTTCAATTACCAAGGCTTAATCACTCTTAAAAAAAACTATAACACCACTTTGTACATAGCTCATACCGACATTATAGTAATAACATGCATTTAATCAAGAAATACAGTTAAACTCAGAGTAAACATAAGATTTACTGCTATAATCAACAATCGATAACATTAAAATTAAATTTAATATACACAGCGAAATACATGAATAAACATCATCTGATACTTATCTTCGAAACAATGGTAGATTCCACCAACCACGTGCAGGCCTTCCACGAACCTCCTAGCCTTAGACCACACTGCTCATGAACTCAGTAGTGGGTCACCCCCGAGCTCGGACTAAGCTCCACCCCAAGGAAAGAAATCCTAGGCTAGAGATGAGGTTATAGGGAAAACAACACAGAAAACCGAAAGGATTCTTCCCAAGATGCCAT
The DNA here is from genome assembly GCA_000966675.3 of Picea glauca. Lineage (NCBI taxonomy): Eukaryota > Viridiplantae > Streptophyta > Pinopsida > Pinales > Pinaceae > Picea > Picea glauca. The sequence goes on along the minus strand of JZKD02S0336749.1, from coordinate 120,511 downwards.
CTTACGCCCACCACTACCAGACTCTCATTCCCCACATGATTGTTCCGTCCGGGAGTATACACCTTCACAAGCATAGTCCATCTGTGCTAACCTCCCTCTATAGGTCCCAGCAACAGGCCAGATCAGGAAGTCTCAGAGCCCGAAGCTAGTGCTGGACACTCTCTGGAAGAAACCACTTCCCAGCAAACTCTCTCACCTGGAGAGAATTGCTCAAAGGCCTAACAACCTACCTCTTCCAACAATAGTCACCTCCCTCACCTGGAGAGAGGTCATACACAGGCTCAATCACAACTTTCATTGGCCAGCAAGACACACGCAGTTCAGCTCTGGGTGGCCACCACAGCCAACCGAAAAAACAAACATGGGCTTCCCAAACAGGCTTAGCAATGGTGCAAGGTCTCACAGTGTTGCTTCTCGGGAACGTGTGACAAACAATCCATGCAGGGAATGACACAGGTTCCACGGCTTAGAATAGAGAGGGTGAACCCGACCTTTTCAGAAACGAACATAGGCTTCTCGGCTTTTAGTACAGAGGATATACACAGTTTTTTTTTCAGAGCCAAATACAGGATTTTCGGCCCACAGGGAAGCACGAGGGTTCTCTGCAAAGCTCAGATTGGTCATACTGCTCCAAGCTCCATACATGCTTAGGCAGTCGGGTGGAATGGACGAGGAACCCCTCTCACGACTCATCTTGGTCGTTTTATTCGCATGCAGTAGGGTTGACACTTATCAACCATGGGACTGCATGCGTTCCATTAGCATGCATTCCTTCACATTTGGTAGTCCCTCGTCCTTCCCTGAGAAATTAGGATAAAACATCACATTCAACGTAATTCACGTGGCTTTTTGGAATAATAATAAAACATTATTCTCAAGCCTTAAGCCCCTAGGCTTAGCCCTTAGGCTCAACACTTAGCCCCTTTTTCCCACCTTCCAACCCCTAATTCCTTGCCCACTCTGTGGAAGCTCAGTTCCCCATCAATCATTCATCGTGGTCGGTCTGCACGTGGTGGTATTTATATTTTATTAATGTGTTGCATACATACAAGTACAAAATCAGGCCCTTGGCCTCCAACCCTTAGGCTCTATGGCCTAACAATCACATAAGCCCACCGGCTTATATAAACTTGGCTCACCAGCCTATAACACATATTTACAATTCATTTCATACATCATATTTACAACTAGGATCGGCCTTGGGGACATTACAATCCCCTTCCCTTATTTATGCACTTTGAATTCTCTGTGGTTTCTATTACTATCAACTTAACTTTTCTGCCTGTCCTAGGCAGCTTTTAGATTCTGTTTAATTCTTATCATTTGGTCTTCCATCTCTTTGAGTATCTCAGGCCCAACTACTGCGCTGTCAGCTGGATTATCCTAGCTCACTGGAGTGTTGCACTTTCTTCCATAAAGTGCTTCGAATGGGCTCATCTGCAACGATGTATGATACCCATTATTGTAGGCGAATTCTACCAAATGCAAGTAGTCTTCCCACCTTGATGATTTATCCATCACATACATTCTCAGTATGTCTTCTATTACTCTCTTCACCCTTTCTGTCTAACCATCAGACTCAGGATGATACGTTGTACTAAATTTCAGATTCATTCTGAATCCCTTGAATATTCCTTTCCATAAATTCGAGGTGAATTTCGAGTCCCTATCAGACACAATTGTCTTAGGAATTCCATGCAAGCATGCCATTTCTTTTAAGAAGATATCAACAACATCTGCTGCCTTGTGAGTGGTTTTCAGTGGAATAAAATGGGCAGCTTTTGTAAGCTTGTCCACCACCACCATGATTGAATCATGTTTCTTGCTTGTTTTGGGCAATCCTGTGATAAAATCCATTGTCACCACTTCCCATTTCCACTCAAGAATGGGTAAAGGCTACAACAACCCTATTGGGTGCCTATGTTCAACCTTAACTTTCTAAAATTCCATACATTTGGCGATGTATTTAGCGATTTCTTTCTTCAGACCCGACCAAAAGTAATGGCTTTTGACTGCTGCCACAGTCTTCTGATATCCAAGATGTCCAACATAAGCCACGTTATGAATTTCTTTTATAATTTTAAGCTTCAATTCTTGGACATTGGGTACATACACTCTGTTTTTATACAAAAGTAAGCCATCAGTTCCCAAGGTGTAACTTCCCTGGATCTATAGTCTCTCACAGTGTTGTAGCTTTTTTATCAGACCTCTGTACTGCAAATCAACATTTGCAGCTTCCAAAATTCTATCCTTAATCTCAGTCTTGTACATGCTAATGGTTGTAACATGTAATTCGTACACTTTTCTGCTAAGTGCATCAACCACTTTATTTTATTTCCCTTTTATATGCTTGATATCAAAGTCATATTCACACAGAAACTCTAGCCATTTGGTTTTCCTGGCATTTAAAGTTGGATGATCAAATAAATACTTCAAACCGTTGTGATCTTTTCTTAATTCGAATCTCCTTCCCATGAGGTAATGTCTCCATTTCCTCAATGCGTGGACGATTGCTGCCAACTCTAAATCGTGAGTGGCATAATTCCTTTCATGCTCTTTCAGCTTTCGGGACTCATAACAAATTACAAATCCCTCTTGGTTGAGAACTCCTCCCAGCCTCTCCTTACATGCATCTGTGCACACCACGAAATTCATATTTGGATCTGCAATATTTAGGATTGGAGCGTTGGTTAGTAGTTTCTTCAATCACTGGAAACAACTCTCACACTCTTCAGTCCACTGAAACTTCTTCTCCTTCCTTTGCAAGGAAGTGATAGGGTGAGCTATCTTTGAGAATCTGGCTATAAACCTTCTGTAGTAGCCTGCCAGACCCATAAAAGATCTAACTTCTGCCACATTCCTTGGTGCTGACCATTCTTGGATGGCCTCAACCTTTTCAGGATCCACAATGATCCCCTCTTCTGAAATAATATGTCCCAAGTAATGGATCTGCCTTTGATAAAATGAGAATTTTCTTAGCTTGGCGTACAACTGGTGTTCTCTTAACACTTGCAACACCATTCTCAGGTGTTTCTCGTGCTCTTCCTCTGACTTGGAATACACTAAGATGTCGTCCAGGAAGACTATGACAAACTTGTCTAAATAGTCCTTGAATACACCATTCATTAAGCACATGAAAACAATAGGTGCATTTGAAAATCCAAACGACACCATTGTGAACTCATAATGATCGTACCTTGTTCTAAAGGTGGTTTTGTTGATGTTCTCCTTATTTATTCTCACTTGGTGATATCTCGATCTAAGATCTATCTTTGAAAATATTTTCATGTCCTTTAACTGATCAAAATGATCATCGATCCTTGGCAGAGGGTACTTGTTCTTGACAGTTATCTTGTTCAACTGTCGAAAATCAATGCACAGCCTCAGTGTCCCATCTTTCTTCTTCATGAATAGGATCGGGGATCCCCAAGGTGACATGCTGGGGCGAATGTATCCCTTCTTTAGTATCTCTTCGAGCTGCAATTGCAACTCCTTTAACTCTGGCGTACTCATTCTATAAGGAGCCTTTGAAACTGGATCTGCTCCAGGCATCAAATTTATAGAAAAATCGATGCCCGCTTCAGAGGTATTCTAGGTACCTCCTAAAATATGTCCTTGAACTCTGTGAGTACCTCATGGTTCTCCAGATTTGAGACTACATCATTGGATGCTTCTCCCATATGGGCTGCAAATAACTGACAGCCTTTCCTGTAACACTTCTTCAGCTGCATGGCTGAGATTTCTCTAACAGCCATAGCTCTGGGAATTCCTTGGACTGTTACCTGATTTCCCTCTTCATCCAGGCATGGTGCTAGTCCAACCAGTCCATCCCAATTAAGTAGTCATAAGAGCCTAAAGGGAGAATATTCAATTCAGCCTTAGTGCTCAATCCTTTCATGTCCATTGAATAGGACTTAACCAATTCAGTGACCTTCCTTTTGGTTCCCGTGGCTGACTGCACTAGCCAAGACTTTTCATCTTTCCTCCTTGATAAACACAAACTTTCCACCACCCTAGGATCAACATAACTATGGCTAGCCCCTGAATCAATTAAAATAATTAGTGGTCGGTTGTTAATCATGCATTCCACTTCAATCATGTGAGATTGAAATTATGTTTGCTTGTTGTCCAGGGCTGTGTAGATCCTCAATATTCTGCTGCCCATATCCTCCATTGTTTCAGCTTGCTGAACAGTATGAACAATTTTCGCTTTACCATTTTAATGGGGAAAATCTCTTTACTTGTGGTTTCCTTTATAGCCCCAACACTGAATGGGCGTCTGTCTCTATCTTTGTGCTCCCTCTTCAGTCATTCTTGGTTCTCTAAATGATGGCTGTCCCTGAAGACAGTTTCTGAAAAAGGAAGGCTTGTTTCCCTTCTTCCTCTGTTCCTTCTTAAACTTCCTCTGGTCATTCCAAGCCTTCTGAAGGATAGGCCTTTCTCCTTGTTGTTCATACAAGCATTTCAGCCTTCTTATTGTTTCTTCTATAGTCTTACGATCGTCATACTGAATCTTGTCACCCATGGAAGGTGGCAGTCCACTCGGATATCTCTGAATTTTGACAGCCTCATCTTTGATGAATGGAACATACTTCAGTAGTTCCAGAAAACTTCGTTCATACTTATCAATAATCATGCTGCCTAGCTTGAGTTCGAAGAACTCCTTCATCTTTCTATCATAGTATCTTTTAGTCAGGTATTTCTTCTCGAAATACCTCTTAAATTCCTTCCAAGTGACCTCTTTCTCTCTGATGTGTTGCACCTGCACAAACTGATCCCACCACATGGATGCTTGTCCTTTCAGTTGATACATTGCAATTCTTCCTTCGGCATGGGCAGAATAATTCTGCAATTGGAAATATTTCTTCATGCCAAGCAACCATGTCTCGACATCTTCATCCTTCTTATGTTCTCCATCGAATGTTGGAGGCTTAATCTTGTTCATCTCCACTTTCAATTCATCATTTCTAGATTTTTGGTGTTTTATGGTAGGGGACAGGATTGAACTACTGTGTTTTTGGTGTTTCATTTCATACATCAGATTTACAACTGGGATCAGCCTTGGGGACATTACAATTGCCCTCCCTTATTTATGCACTTTGAATTCTCTGTAGTTTCTGGTACTATCAACGTAACTTTTTTGCCTGTCCTGGGAAGCTTTTAGATTCTATTTAATTCTTATCATTTGGTCTTCCATCTCTTTGAGCAGCTCAGGCCCAACTACTACTCTGTCAACTGGATTATCCCAACTCACTGGAGTATTGCACTTTCTTCCATAAATTCCTTCGAATGGGCTCATCTTTAATGATGTACAATACCCATTATTGTAGGCGAATTCTACCAAATGCAAGTAGTCTTCCCACCTTGATGGTTTATCCATCACATACATTCTAAGTATGTCTTCTATTACTCTGTTCACCTTTTCTGTCTGACCATCAAACTCAGGATGATACATTGTACTAAAGTTTAGATTCATTTTGAATCCCTTGAACAATCCTTTCCAGAAATTCGAGGTGAATTTCGAGTCCCTATCAGACACAATTGTCTTAGGAATTCCGTGCAAGTGTGCCATTTCTTTTAAGAAGATATCAGCAACATCCGCTGCCTTGTGAGTGGTTTTCAGTGGAATAAAATGGGCATCTTTTGTAAGCTTGTCCACCACCACCATGATTGAATCATGTTTCTTGCTTGTTTTGGGCAATCCTGTGATAAAATCCATTGTCACCACTTCCCATTTCCACTCAAGAATGGGTAAAGGCTGCAACAACCCTACTGAGTGCCTATGCTCAACCTTAACTTTCTAACATTCCATACATCTGGCGATGTATTTAGCGATTTATTTCTTCAGACCCGGTCAAAAGTAATGGCTTTTGACTGCTCCCATAGTCTTCTGATATCCAAGATGTCCAACATAATCCACGTTATGAATTTATTTTAGAATTGCCAGCTTCAATTCTCGGACATTGGGTACATACACTCTGTTTTTATACAAAAGTAAGCCATCGGTTCCCAAGGTGTAACTTCCCTAGATCTGTGGTCTCTCACCCTGTTGTAGCTTTTCTATTAGACCTCTGTACTGCAAATCAACATTTGCAGCTTCCAAAATTCTATCCTTAATCTCAGTCTTGTACATGCTAATGGTTGTAGCATGTAATTCGTACACTTTTTTGCTAAGTGTATCATCCACCTTATTTTCTTTCCCTTTGATATGCTTGATATCAAAGTCATATTCACACAGAAACTCCAGCCATTGGTTTGCCTGGAATTTAACGTTGGCTGATCAAATAAATACTTCAAACCGTTGTGATCTTTTCTTAATTCGAATCTCCTTCTCATGAGGTAATGTCTCCATTTCCTCAATGCATGGATGATTGCTGCCAGCTCTAAATTGTGAGTGGCATAATTCCTTTCATGCTCTTTCAGCTTTCGGGTCTCATAAAAAATTACAAATCCCTCTTGGCTGAGAACTCCTCCCAGCCTCTCCTTACATGCATCTGTGCACACCAAAAAAATCATATTTGGATCTGCAATATTTAGGATCGGAGCGCTGGTTAGCAGTTGCTTCAATCGCTGGAAACAACTCTCACACTCTTCAATCCACTGAAACTTATTCTCCTTCCTTTGCAAGGAAGTGATAGGGTGAGATATTTTTGAGAATCTGGCTATAAACCTTCTGTAGTAGCCTGCCAGACCCATAAAAGATCTAACTTCTGCCACATTCCTTGGCGCTGACCATTCTCAGATGGCCTCAACCTTTTGAGGATCCACAACGATCCCCTATTCTGAAATAATATGTCCCAAGTAATGGATCTGCCTTTGATAAAATGAGCATTTGCTCAGCTTGGCGTACAACTGGTGTTCTCTCAACACTTGCAACACCATTCTCAGGTGTTGCTCATGCTCTTCCTCTGACTTGGAATACACTAAGATGTCATCCAGGAAGACTATGACAAACTTGTCTAAATAGTCCCTAAATACACCATTCATTAAGCACATGAAAACAATAGGTGCGTTTGAAAATCCAAACGACACCACTGTGAACTCATAATGATCATACCTTGTTCTAAAGGCGGTTTTGCTGATGTCCTCCTCATTTATTCTCACTTGGTGATATCTATATCTAAGATCTATCTTTGAAAATATTTTCATGTCCTTCAACTGATCAAAATGATCATCGATCCTTGGCAGAGGGTACTTATTCTTGACAGTTATCTTGTTCAACTGTTGAAAATCAATGCACAACCTCAACGTCCCATCTTTCTTCTTCATGAATAGGACTAGGGCTCCCCAAGGTGACACGCTAGGGCGAATGTATCCCTTCTTTAGTAGCTCTTTGAGTTGCAATTTCAACTCCTTTAACTCTGGCGTACTCATTCTATAAGGAGCCTTTGAAACTGGAGTTGCTCCAGGCATCAAATTTATAGAAAAATCGATGTCCCTCTTCAGAGGTATTCCAGGTACCTCCTAAAATATGTCCTTGAACTCTGTGAGTACCTCATGGTCTTCCAGATTTGAGACTACATCACTAGATGCTTCTCCCACATGGGCTGCAAATAACTGACAACCTTTCCTGTAACACTTCTTCAGTTGCATGGCTGAGATTTCTCTAACAACCACAGCTCTGGGAATTCCTTGGACTGTTCCCTAATTTCCCTCTTCATCCAGGCATGTGAACTTCTTGTTATGACATTCCAAAAGAGCATGGTGCTGGTCCAACCAGTCCATCCCAATTAAGCAGTCATAAGAGCCTAAAGGGAGAATATTCAATTCATCCTTAGTGCTCAATCCTTTTATCTCCACTGAACAGGACTTAACCAATTCAGTGACCTTCCTTTTGGTTCTTGTGGCTAACTGCACTAGCCAAGACTTTTCATCTTTCCTCCTTGATAAACACAAACTTTCCACCACCCTAGGATCTACATAACTATGGCTAGCCCCTGAATCAATTAAAATAATTAGTGGTCGGTTGTTAATCATGCATTCCACTTCAATCATGTGCAATTGAAATTATGCTTGCTTTTTGTCCAAGGATGCATAGATCCTCAGTATTCTGCTGCCCATATCCTCCACTATTTCATCTTGTTGAATAGTATGAATAGTTTTCGCTTTACCATTTTTATGGGGAAAATCTCTTTACTTGTGGTTTCCTTTATAACCCCAACACTAAATGGGAATTTGTCTCTGTCTTTATGCTCCCTCTTCATTCATTCTCGGTTCTCTAAATGATGGCTGTCCCTGAAGACAGTTTCTAAAAAAGGAAGGCTTGTTTCCCTTCTACCTCTGTTCCTTCTTAAACTTCCTCTGATCATTCCAAGCCTTCTGAAGGATAGGCCTTTCTCCTTGTTGTTCATACAAGCATTTCGCCCTTCTTATTGTTTCTTCCATAGTATTATGATCGTCATACTGAATCTTGTCACCCATGGAAGGTGGCAGTCCACTCAGATATCTCTGAATCCTGACAGCCTCGTCTTTGATGAATGGAACATACTTCAGTAGTTCCAGAAAACTTTGTTCATACTTATCAATAGTCATGCTGCCTAGCTTGAGTTCGAAGAACTCCTTCATCTTTCTGTCATAGTATCTTTTAGTCAGGTATTTCTTCTCGAAATTCCTTTTAAATTCCTTCCAAGTGACCTGTTTCTCTCTGATGTGTTGCACCTGCACAAACTGATCCCACCACATGGATGCTTTTCCTTTCAGTTGATACATTGCAATTCTTCCTTCTGCATGGGCAGAATAATTCTGCAATTGGAAATATTTCTTCATGCCAAGCAACCATGTCTCGACATCTTCCTCCTTCTTATGTTCTCCATCGAATGTTGGAGGCTTAATCTTGTTCATCTCCCCTTTCAATTCATCATTTCCAGATTTTTGGTGTTTTCTGGTAGGGTACGGGATTGAACTACTGTGTGTTTCCTTGTCAGAATGCTTCGGGGAGAGACGGTAATGTCTGCTACCACTCCTCGATATTCTTCTCCTCTCAAGGGTTTTGACACTTCTTGATCTGCTTGTGTCACTTTCTTTTTCTAATTTCTTTTAAGTTGAATTCACCCTATCGATCCCTGACTTTCATGAGCTTTCGACTATTAGCTTGGTGTGCCTGGGCATCTCTTTGCAATCCTTCAATGATTTTCATTATGTGCCCTTCCTTGTCTAATTCTCTTCCATGCCCATTGGAGTTCGATCCTTCAACTCCCAGGTCGACATCTCTTCCTTCTCTTTCGTCCTCTGAAATGGAGGCAATCTGCACCTCTTCCATTTCTATACTCGACATTAGTTTTCCGTTGTCCTGACACTCGTTGAACTTTGCACACACAATGTGCAATCAACCGAAGTTTGTTAGGCCTTAACCCTTACAAAATCACAATATTCATAATTCAACATGAGAGAAAAAGTGTTTTGGATTCACAAAGTTTTATGAGCTCTGACGGCTCTGTAATTTCAGGACTTCATTTTTTAGGGTTTTTATCCACGAGGATCTAACAATTAAATCCTTGACATCTCTTATGTCCTTCGAAAATTTCAGGACTTTAGGATTTCAGGGTTTCGGGTTTTAGGGTTTTGGTTCCCTAGAGGTTCTCGCGCTCACTTCTCTCTCTGACTCTCGACTCTCAAACTTCCGACCTCTTTACCCTAGGCCCAAAACATAGTTGTCGTCAACTATGGTAGAGATTTTGGGTTTTCGGCACTTCGGCTTTTAGGTCTTCGGTACCCGAGAGTTCATGATGCAGTGACTCCCAACCTCTTGTCACTCCTATCCCCAAAATTTGATACATGGTTGCTTGTACGAGATCCAACGATCCTCGATGAGTTGTATCTAATGGTCCAAATCCTTTCGGGATTTCATGACCAGAAATTAACAATGCACCGACTCCCACTCTTTATCGCCTTAATTCCTGAATTCTGAAAATTCAGTTTCCTTGCTTTCCGGGCCCATATCACAGTTGTCGCCTTTAAAAAATGTTACGGTTCTTCAGTCTCCGATGGATTTGGGACTTCGAAACTTCGATACTTTAGGTTTCGGGACTTCGAGTTTTCGGTACCCAGAAGTTCACTATGCAGCAACTTCCAACTCCTTGTCACTACAATCCCCAAAATCTGAAATTCTGATTTACTTTATTCTTCGGGCCCACAGAACAGTTGTCGCCCTTAACCGCAGTGGCACATGGCACGTTCTGGAGGGTCCATGTCATCATCGGTGACATCATCAGGTACCACCACTCTTTTCTGTCTTCTTGACTCACTGGCACGTGGTACACATTCATGCGCCCACATCCATTCCAAGAAAAATCCAATGGTTAGACTCCTTCCTCAGATCTACGACACAGATCTTTTTGGTGTTTCAGGGTTTCGGGCATTAGGAGTTCATGCACCCCACATATCAAACTTCCATCTGCCAAAATCTCGAAATTATGGTTTACTCCTCCGCTGAATCGGATGGTCAACTACCTTCCTACGATCTACGGTGTAGATCGTTTCGACGTTTCGGGTTTCAGAGGTGTTCACCTTCCTCACTTCCCATCTGCTGACTTTACGAAATTCGAAAGGTTTTCACAACTAACCCGAGCGCGACTTCTCCAGATCTAACAATAGAGCCTTCCTCCCGAATCTACAATGTAGATCTTCTCGGGTTTTCGAGTTTTCGGTAGTTCGCGTATCACGATTCCCATACTCCTGTGCAGTTCAAAAGGGATTTTAATCCCTGTGCACATTTTCCATATCCGACAGTCATGAGGGGTCACCTTCCCTCCCGAACCGATCTTAAGGCTCTAGCAATGCTGGTGTGGAGTCCTTTCTCCCTGTGGCCATATACCACACCAGCTGCAGTTTCACAACACCGCTATACCTCCTGAGATTAAAGGCACGGTCAAGTAACTCCTTGACACTCCGGACCATACCAGGGTCCGAAATTGGTCCTCCAGACAAAATTTCTCCTCTCGCCCTCGGTCCAAAGACCACTCAACTGGCCCATCTAAGCTCAGTGTCGAAACCTTGGCTCTGATACCAATTTGTAGCACCAATTTTCGATTACAAAGGCTTAATCGCTCTTAAAAAAAAACTATAACACCACTTTGTACACAGCTCATACTGGAATTATAGTAATAACATGCATTTAATCAAGAAATACAATTAAACTCAGTCTAAACATAAGATTTACTACTATAATCAACAATTGATAGCATTAAATTTGAATTTAATATACACAGTGGAATACATGAATAAACATCATCTGATACTTATCTTCGAAATAGTGGTAGATTCCACCAACCACGTGCAGGCCTTCCACGAACCTTCCAGCCTTAGACCACACTGCTCATCAGCTCAGTAGTGGGTCACCCCCGAGTTGGGACTAAGCTCCACCCCAAGGCAAGGAATCCTAGGCTAGACTGAGGTTACAGGGAAAACAACACAGAAAATTGGAAGGATTCTTCCCAAGATGTCATCTTATGCCCACTACTACCAGACTCTCAATCCCCACATGCCTGTTCCGCCTGGGAGTATACACCTTCACAAGAACAGTCCATCGGTGCTAACTTCCCTCTCTGGGTCTCGGCAGTAGGCCAGATCAGGAAGTCTCAGAGCCCAAAGTTGGTGTTGGACACTCTCTGGAAGAAACCACTTCCCAACAAACTCTCTCACCTAGAGAGAATTGCTCAAAGGCCTGACAACCTACCTGTTCCAACAATAGTCACCTCCCTCACCTGGAGAGAGGTCATACACAGGCTCAGTCACAACTTGCACTGGCCAACAAGCCACATGCAGTCTAGCTCTGCATGGCCACCACAGCCAACCAAAAAAAAAAACATGGGCTTCCCAAACAGGCTTAGTAATGGCACAAGGTCTCACAGTGTTGGTTCTCAGGAACGTGTGACAAACAATCCACGTAGGGAATGACACAGGTTCCACGGCTTAGAATGGAGAGGGTGAAACCGACCTTTTCAGAAACGAACACAGGCTTCTCGGCTTTCAGAACAGAGGATATACACATTTTTTTTTCAGAGCCAAACACAGGCTTTTCGGCCCACAGGGAAGCACGAGGGTTCTTTTCAAATCTCGGGTTGGTCGTACTGCTCCGAGCTCCATACACGCTCAGGCAGTCAGGTGGAATGGGCGAGGAACCCCTCTCACGACTCATCTTAGCCATTTTATTCGCATGCACCAGGGTTGACACTTGTCTCCCATGGGACTGCATGCATTCCATCAACATGCATTCCTTCCCATTTGGAGGTCCCTCATCCTTCCCCAAGAACTTAGGATAAAACATCATATTCAACTAATTCATGTGGCTTTTTGGAATAATAATAAAATATTATTCCCAAGGCTTAAGCCCCTAGGCTTAGCCTTTAGGCTCAACACTTAGCCCTTTTTTCCCACCTTCCAGCCCCTAATTCCTTGCCCACTCTGTGGAAGCTCAGTTCCCCATCACTCATTCATCTTGGTCGGTCTGCACACGATGGTATTTATATTTTATTAATGTGATGCATACATACAAGTACAAAATCAGGCCCTTGGCCTCCAACCTTTAGGCTCTCTGGCCTAACAATCACATAAGCCCACCGGCTTATACAAACTTGGCTCACCAGCCTATAACACATATTTACAATTCATTCCATACATCAGATTTACAACTGGTCTCGGCCTTGGGGACATTACACCTTAGAGGTTTGGCTCTCGCCGAGGACTCCTCAGGATATCAAGTCTTTTCCCTTCATTATTGCATGGGGTATTTGGCTTACTTGGAACTCCTCTCTTTTTCGAGATGAGCTCGAGTCGCCACTCTGTGTGGCTATCAATTGTCTTGGAATCCTTTCACACTTAAAACTGATGGTTAGGGTGGGTCTTGGAAATGCGTGAGGGGTTCAGGAGGAACAAATAGACAGGGAGCAACCTTGGGCCTCTTTTGATGGGGCGACTTCGGGAGACCACTTACTTTGTGGGGGGGTGGTTGTTTATACTTATCTTTACATCATTTTTTTCTACTCGGGGTTGGGTTGGGAGATGGTACAAACAATTTCTCTGATGTTATGACTTTAAAATTGTTACTTTTATTTGTTGTGGAAAAAGGTTGCAAAACTTTACAAGATTTTTGGGATTCCTTATTAGTCATCAATTGGGTGAACTGGATTCAAATTTTTCATATTTCTCATCTTATGCCTATACTTGAGGAAGTCCCGAGTATTATCACTATTTTTGACTCTATATCTTTCTCTCACATCTACAGGGAACGAAAAAAAATGGCTGATACGATTTCCAAAGAAGCCTCACAGTTAGATTATGGTAGTTAGCATGTAACCAGACATTCAGTAGGGGGTAGTTTTGATTACCACATACCTTTTTAGGATGGTCTACTATAGGAGAGCTTCCTCTCTTCTTGGAACTCTTAGAAAGAAAATGGGGTTTACCTGTATTCGCATATTTGTAAATCAATATATAAGAATCATGTTTTTGTTTATTGTATATGGCATGTGAGAAACAATGACTCAGTATGTCAAAAGTGGGAAAGGAGGGTTTTTTTGGCTTTATGACACAACTATTATTTTTGTCGAAATTTTTAGTAATGGAAGTGACTCCATCAAGAAAATATATATGTGGCTATTTCTTCATAGTCAGTCTATATCTACGAATGCAATTTTGTACCAAATTAATGAAATTACGAGCATTTTCTGGGGAAAAAAAATAGTCTACTGGCAATGTCATTCACCCGAGGATAGGCTCAAAAATGAAATTTCTTAGGGTGGTAGTGAATAAAGTTTAGCATGGGTGGATTTTAGAACTAGAAAACTGATATCAATGATTTAATTTTGTAACTGAATGAGAAAGGACTCAAAATACCAAGTTTTTCAAATCAGAGAGACCTCAACAAACTATTAAATCACTTTTGGGAAGGCCTCACATGATGATTAAACAATGTTGATGTTTTAATGTTTAAACAATGTTATGACCTTTGCAAGCATGTTTTCAAGGAATAAATATCATAAAGGAATATAGGTGTAAGACTATCACTATATGGTGCTATTGTAATTTAAATAGTAAGGGAAGAGGTTTCTTCAAACTATGCAACCTTGCCTCAAAATAAAACAATTGCAAAGCCTTTTCTTCAAAATTCAACACCAAAAAGTATTTTCCTTCTACAATTACCTAGACTATATATAGTCAACATCATTACATTAGGTTAACAACATCTGATATAGTAATAAAAATAAAATTGAGAAAAAATTTATGACATCCAATATTACAAAGATATGAACACATCCTATATGTCAAACCTTTCACATTAACAACTTGAGAGTTGCCAATTGGCCCAACATGTTCCAAAGGAGGAAGATCAACATGAGAAGTCCCTTCATCTGTATATGTCTACATTCCTGGGTTGAAGCCACAACTGCAGAATGTTGCACATCCATAATCATCATAATTGATCCGAAAACATCTTTTAATGACTATGGTTGAGTTATTATTTTCATGTGTTAATTAACCATTTATGAAGTTGAATGAAAGAGGAAGGATGAGAGAATATATCACAGCCATAATAAAAAATGCATATCTGAACTGAAACAATAAGAACAACAAACCATAACAAGAGAAGTGATAATGAAGTTCGACACAAAATTGCCTACGTCTATGGGCCTTTGTCTCAGTGGGGGAGGCTTCTTTATTTATGTTCAAAGCTTAATAAGTACATCACAGTAGTTCCATAAGGCTACAATATTGATATGGTCATGTTCTTCCAGATCTCTAGAACCCAGCAGAAGAAGCAACATGCAAAATGGATGATCAGAGCTCGCAGAAATGGCCCACAAGCGTCTGCTCCTCAACAACTTCCCTGCATAAAAATGGCTTTGGCTTGGATTTGCTTCAGCATAACTCTACTCTGACTATACTCCATGGGCTCAAACAGGCCTAGTTTTTATGGATCTGAATTTGGTTATCCATCCCCAACTTCCTCCCAAAATCTGGGCTCAGAAAAATCCCAATATCTCCCAATAATGGCCAAAATCTTCAATAACAGGCCTAAAAATCAATAAAAATCTACTAACCATAGGAAATAACCTACTTTATGTTTAATATAGGGCTTAGCCCCTTATACCCAGCATGTGCTCCTTAAACCCAGTCACATGCATCCATGTGGCCAAGCGCCAACCACCAAGGGTTGTGCGTTGGCCCATATCTCGTAACCTCTGGTCATGTGGCACCAAAAATAAAACCGCACCCTAACTTTCATGCCCAACTATTGGTGTTCAGCCCTATTCTTATGGCATCAGGTGCACCAAAGGTTAACTCAAGATTATGTTTCCCCCGCGCCCGTGCATTTGTTGGAATGAAGCACTTGTTTGTTGGGCATGGGTGTATGCGGTTACACAAACCGTGGGTTGGGGCCTAGCCCCAACCATTTCTACCCCCATTTGGAACATATTTCAACTTTTAATACATTTAATATGACATCATATCATAAAAAATACCCATGATGTGATGGTACTTGGCCCTTTGTGAAAGTGCTAGACTTTGGTGGATAGGTTTGGGGTTCGAAACCCATAACTCCATAAAAAATTTGCAAACAACTAATCAACAATCCCATGGGTGCCATGTGGTAGCCCATGTCTGGGCCACGTGGCACCCTCTTATTCATCCATGAAGACTGCCACGTGTCCACTCTCAGTTGGACCACATCTGCTACCCAGTCAACAATTGTTCCTGGCACCTGTACGGGTTGTTGTCTGCCATGTGTCAATGTAAGTTAAACCAAGTGTCACACTGCCACGTCAGCATGACATCATGCTTACATCAACGTTGACTTTTTTTTACTGTTGACCTATTTGACTTTTTGCATGTTTGGCAAAATGGTCAGAGTGTGATAGCTCTCGCATACAATGTCTTTTTGAGGAAGTAAATATATGGACAGAATTAGTGCGATGAGCCGGTCACAATGGAATTGGTTTCGTCTGATTACAAGAACTTTCATTTTTTAGCCTTTTTGAGCCCTATCAGGCTCCTGCATCCGATTCTAGATCACACCTCCCCACTAAAGGACCTTTTGGCCCCCAAAAGGTTATTGACGAGTCGACAAGCTCGAGATAGGCCACCCAACTTGTCCTCTATCTCTGAACTTTGTCCTTTGTACCTGTCTCATCAAGATCAACTGTAACACAATCATGACAATTGACAACATATTGTTAGCCATTTGAACCCTGTTACATCTTACTGAAGCCACTATCATCCATGTAGACAACATTACTAATGATAGAATAAAAAAGATGACTGCAAATGAGCTGATGTACTTATAATATTTGCACGACATGAGCTTATCTTGAAGCAACCTATGATTGATTTTCCATTCAAAAATCATTTCCTATTCTTGCTTAAGATCGATTACTTCATTTGAAACAATTATTGGTTTGTTGCGTGCTTGCACTACCTTCTTTAACTGTTCCATAGTTTGAAGTGTTTTATTTGCTTTAACATGATGAGCATGAACCACATAATCTTGACCTGCTTTGGTTAATTGATATTGATTCTTTGTCCTATAGAAGATTGCCTTACTATAATATAAGTATGGACTACCTAATACCATTCCACATTCACTTAACGACACTACATCACATGTTACCTTGTCCACATACTTAGATGAAATTGCAAATTTGATTGTGCACTGCTTTGTTATGTTCATTTGATGATGATTGCTTATCCATTTAAGTGTGTAAGGATTATGATGTGTTTGTGTTTTTAACCCCAATTGCTTAACCATTTTTTCTAAGATTAGATTAGATTGAGATCTATTGTCGATTAATTTATCTATCTTAGTGTGTCACATGATGGTCCTTATATGAAACAAGTTAATTCTACAATCAATGCCTTCACCAATTTTACTTGTCATACCAACCAATGAGACCTTAGATTCGTCACCTGAATCCGATCCCAAGTTCATGGGTCTTGTTGTCACTGCAACTGTTTTCCTTCCCTTCTTTTCCTTGAACCACTTTGGCCTCTTCTCAGTATGCAACTGCCAACATATGTCCTCATCATGCCCCTCTTTCTTGCAATGCTTGCAAGAGGGATTCTCTTCCTTTTTTTCCACTGCATTTGAATTCTTTCCATTGCATTTCCTCTTGTCCTCTTTTTTTGAAGACGATTCCCCTGATACACCTGCTTTCCTTGCTTCAATATATGTTGCTTGAACAGAAACCTCATCAAGGTCAGTGGGTCCAAACAGAATACAATGTTTCTAATATGTGTAGGTAAACCTCCTATATACTTCATAAGGGTTTCCTGTGTATGTAAAGGGATATCTAACATCAATGCCATTTTCTGAAAGCCATCTGTATACTCTTGCAGTGTTTGTCCTTTTCTTAGTTTTAAGGCTTGTCATTCAATTAATGTTTTTCTTTATAACCCAAAGGATGTAATTGCTTTCTAAGTGCAGAAATGAAACTTTGCCATGATGGAAATACATTACCCACTTTTTGCATTCCATTTTGCAACTTGCTTTTCCACCATATGAGAGCTATGCCTGCAAGTCTTAAAGATGCCAACTTGATTTGTGTGTCCTCATCCTTGATATGTTGTGCACTACAGTAAACCTCCATCTACCTGACCCAATTGTCAAGTTTCTCTGCATTTACTTCACCATCATATATGGGCAACTCAAATTTAACATCAAGTTTTAATAATGGCATTTCATTCTTATGTTTATGAACATGTTTCTTTAGATTAGATTTAGAACTTGAACTTGAAGAAGAAGGAGAAGAAGGAGGTGATGATGGAGGTGAAGGAGGAATATGAGGAGGATCCTCTTCCTCTTCACTTTTTCCCTTTGAAGATTTTCCAAGAACTGGTCTCTTTCGTTCCAAGTAATCCTCATACAAAACTTTCACCATCTCCGACATAGTAAGGAAAGTTTTTTGAAACTCTTTCTCATCAAAAGAAAGTCTCTCTTCCGATGCCATCTTCTTGCTATGAGAAGATCTCTTTCTCAATCCAATTAATGGATTCTCTACAACAAGCTCAGCTTCACCTCACTGTAGCTTTTCCCTGGTTAACATGCAAAACTCAAATCGAGATGCCAACTAGCTCTGATACCATTTGATCCGAAAATATCTTTTAATGACTGTGGTTGAGTTATTATTTGCATGTGTTAATTAACCATTTATGAAGATGAATGAAAGAGGAAGGATGAGAGAATATATCACAACCATAATACAAAATATAGATCTGAACTGAAACAATAAGAACAACAAACCATAACAAGAGAAGTGATAACGGAGTTCAACACAAAATTGCCTACATCTCCGGGCCTTTGTCTCAATGGGGGAGGCTTCTTTATTTCTGTTCAAATATCAATAAGTAAATCATAGTAGTGCCATAAGGCTACAAGACTAATCTGGTCATGTTCTTCCAGATCTCTAGAACCCAGAAGAAGAAACAACATGCAAAACAGATGACTAGAGCTCCCAGAAATGGCCCGCAAGCATCTACTCCTCAACATCTTCCTTGCATAAAAATGGCTTTGGATTTGGCTTGGATTTGCTTCAACATAACTCTGCTCTGACTGTACTCCATGGGCTCAAACAGGCCTGGTTTTTATGGATCTGAAGTTGGTTATCCATCCCCAACTTTCTCCCAAAATCTGGGCTAAAAAAAAGCCCAATATCTCCCAATAATGGCCAATATCTTCAATAACATGCCTAAAAATCAATACAAATCTACTAACCATAGAAAATAACCCACTTTTTGTTTAATATAGGGCTTAGCCCCTTATACCTAGAACACGCTCCTTAAACCCGGTTACATGCATCCATGTGGCCAAGCACTAGCCACTAAGGGCTATGCGTTGGCCCATATCCCGTAACCTCTGGTCATGTGGTACCAACAATAAAATCGCAGCCTAACTTTCATGCCCAACTATTGTTTTTCAACCCTGGTCTTATGGCATTAGGTGCGCCAAAGGATCTTATGGCCCATGCGCCCGTGCATCTGTTGGAATAAAGCGCTCGTTTGTTGGGTGTGAGCATACGCAGTTATACAAACTGTGGGCTGGGGCCTAGCCCCAACCCTTTCCGCCCCCATTTGGAACATATTTCAACTTTGAATACATTTAATATGACATCATATCATAAAAAATACCCATGACGCAATGGTACTTGGCCCTTTGTGAAAGCGCTAGAGTTTGGTGGATAGGTTTGGGGTTCGAAACCCATAACTCCATAAAAATTTTGCAAACAACTAATCAACCATCCCATGGGTGCCATGTGGCAGCCCATGTCTGGGCCACGTGGCACCCTCTTATTCATCCATGAATACTACCACGTGTCCTCTCACGGTTGGACCACATCTATTACCCATTCAACAATTGTTCCTGCCACCTGTACCTGTTGTTGTTTTCCACGTGTAAACATAAGTTAAGCCATGTGTCACGCTTCCACGTCAACATGATGTCATGCTAACGTTAGCGTTGAATTTTTTTACTGTTGACCTATTTGAATTTTTGCCTGTTTGGTAAAACGGTCAGAGTGTGATAACTCTCGCATACGACGTCTGTTTGAGGAAGTAAATATATGGCCGAAATTGGTTTCGTCTGATTCTGAGAACTTTCATTTTTGAGCCATTTTGAGCCCTGTCAGGTTCCTGGATCCGATTTTGGATCAATAATACTACAAGTAAAAAATGAGGATGGGTACACAAAAATCCTAAACAAATAAATCTTCTCACTCAATCCAACTTACCAGGGACAACAGGAGATGCATTGTTTGAGCGAGGACATCCCCGTTTGTTGACATATTCAAACTAAAATGGTTCATATTCAGAGGGATGGACATTTAAATCAATTTCTAAAACTCTATTTCTTTTTCTTCTTCTCCTTTTACTTGTAGTGTTTAGGAAACTTTTCTTTTGCTTGAGAGATGACTCAAAAGCACTCAGCCCAAGTGTGAAATTAAAATCCAATATGTGTCGATTATTGGCCTCATCCTACATCCTTTTAATCAAGTCCATCATCTCTTGGGTGTTCTTTAAAGTAGAGGGAGGAGTATTTCGAAGAACATATAGGTATCCCAACAAATTCATCCCCATCCAATCGAAGTGTCTCATCATCTTGATCAAGACTTCCAATGGCCACAAGAGTCGTGTCATCATTTGCATCAATCATTGATGTCTCCATAATTATCTCAAGAGCATTGTTGAATGCATTAGGTGTTGCATCATCAAATATATTAGGCTTTGCATTCTGATCCAATGATGGATCTCAACCCTTTGACATGAAGTACAACCACTCCACCTTTATGGTATGCTTCCAGGTGTTTCCACGAATATACCATGGACATTAGCACACCATAAAATTCTTGCGATACCAGGTCACAAGGTATTTTTTTTCATGATCGGTTTGAATCCTCACCCAATATGCATGGGATATGCATTCATGGGGTGAACAATCATCATCTAGAATTCTTCTAGCTTTCTCCATTGAGGATTCAAACAACGTCTCCTTCTTGTGGTTATTCAAATATCCTTCTTCTTTCAAAATTTATTTGAATCTATAATATGGATCTACATGTATCAACAACATATATAGCAACCAATCCACTCTACGAGAACATTTCTTTCTTCGATCAGATAGAAATTTGGACTTCAATAAGCTATTGTATGCCTCCACAGAATTATTTGTCTCTTGATTTGCATGATGGAAATTACGACAACCTTTAACCCACATACCTAATTGAAAGAACTTAGTTAGTGCAAAGAGAATCTTTATGGAAGTGAAAAAACAAAAAAAAGAAAGTGGAGAATGTGAACTTACAAAGCTTATTACCCGTAACCCAAGTGTTATGAAAATAATCGAAGAACTTTTTCTCATTTGCAAAATCAATGAAAAAATTATACACATGCTCGACCACTGATTCATCATTTGGGCAAGAGTTCATAACATAACTTAACCTATCGAGCATAACATTTGCTTGATCTGAAGTAGAGGCCAACCTATAGATATGTTTTTCCATGCCCTCCATACGTGCCAAATACACAATATCACTTGACACTGTGTGGCTCTCCTATAGGATTCAATGCATTAATGTGAGATAATCTTATAAGATAAATACAAGTCACAAAAAAAATCAAACGAAAGTTACCTCAAAGCATCGATTTCTGCCAATGAATCATCAACCATGAATGCATTGACTTTCCATTAGGGGAGAAATTGATAACACCCATCCATTAGTGGATTCAACCATGTCACAATATCAAATGATGTATTCTGAGATGGCACGACCCATGCAATTAGTACCTCACATTGTTGGTTGTCAAAGGCCACAAGCGTGTACAATTGATACTGCGATATTCAATAAAACTCAAAGTCAAAGTTTAAGCTATCAATCATAATGAGTCACAACCCAAACAATCATTTAATCTTTCAAATTCAACTTACCCCATATTTATTCGTACCAAAATTTGAATCCATTCCTATTAAACTATCATGAGATATTTTCACCATTCGATCCAACATCCATCTAGTTTGAATGCCAATTATAAAAGGAACATTTGGACCATTAGGCTTTTGAAAAAAGAAAAAATCATCTGGTTGTTTCTGATACCATAGGTTAACACTCATTTCATCTTTCTTGTCAAGTTGATATTTTTCTTTCATGAAGAGGTTATAAATATTTGCAACATCTTTTCTAGTTAAGAAAAAATCTCTACCACGATCTTCCAAATCCATGTCAAGATGTCGTTGAATGTAATTTTCATATACAACATCAATTGTCACTTCCATAAAAAAACAAGTTTCTATAAAAGAGACAATTTCTCTTGAAAGCCTAGGTTTACGTAAGGACCTAGCCTCCCCAAACTTGTCATATCGATCATGACAAGGCCATTCTTCCTCATCTTCATTCTTGTATGTGTTGTATGTAAATATTGCTATTTCAGGGTCTTTATTCTTTACATTCACAATAAAGTGACATTGACATCCCCTCTTCTTTACAAATGATCCCTTGCATGTATTTGAAGGCTTTCCTCTTTTATCTTCCAGGCCATATGAACATGAGTAACTGCACTACAAATTACAACACCTTATCACAAAATCATATATATCCATTCATGAATAACCATTTGTGATCATATATATACCAATTCATAAGATGCATGCACCAACTAAAACAAAAACTCAGTTAGAAATGCAAGAACCATGTGACCGTGATATACTAACAGCTCATATTGCTTGTGAGTGTTATCCCTTTGTGTTGGTTTTTTTTTTTATTGTCAGTAAGAAAGTACAAGGAGCATCGGGATTACTTTCCTCCCCTCTAATAAAATCAGGAACTCTACCTAAAGTGATCCGTGCAACACGATCAAATAAAGGATTGTCTCATCTATATACTTCAGTCCAGGTTAAGTCTTTGCTAGAAAACGTTGACTTGTCTTTTGGGTCTTGGACCTCAAGGCCCATTACAATATTCTATTTCTTTTGTCTACTCATTTTGAATGGATACCTAAAAACCATGTGGACACCCATTAATAAAAGTGTACAATGACATATAAAATAATTTAACACAAAAGAAGTGTCTACAAGAATACTGAGTGGAAAAATAGGAAACGCCATCGAAGTTCAATTCATTTTTTGCTTGTCAGAACCTCTTGATATTACAATGGTTAAATAATAGTTCAAATTTCCAAAGGAATAAATACTTCATACAAACTCCAATTTACGTGCTTTTTGGACTGTTGGAAATCTTTGACAAGCAGAATAGCATTAAGGGGTCGTGAACTAGAATTGTGAAGTTTTAACCCCCAAATAGTTTCATAATTCCCAAAACCAACTTTGAAATTTTTAGGGCACCGAGACACCGAATTAGGATCAATTGTAAACTAGACTTTACATGTCCTTAACTCTATTTTATACACCAAAAAGTACCCAAAAATGATAAAAAAAATATAGAATGATCCATGTTGGAAAATACCTCCCCACTTCGAGAGGATTTGGTTCCCCAAAAACTTTTATTTCTGTAAGAAATGGGACAATTAAGACTCCCTTTATGTTGGTGTTCTCTAATATAATACACACCCATAAATATGGTTGTTTATTTAAAATTTAAGGATAAAGAACCTCGTGTGACCATCTTACATGCCCTTTAAATGACCTCTTGCCACACAAAGTGTTTTTTATTTTAGGAATTAACAACTTAAATTGTCGAGTACATTTTTAGAGAAACAAAGTTAACTTTATCAATATTTAAAATGCCCCATTCCACACTTAAAAATGCTCTAGAACCTTTAAATTTTTTGAAAAGTATGTGACCAACCATTTACAAACAAAGAGGACAAACTTGTAAAAAAATCAAACTAATTAAATGATAGAATTTTACTAAAAAAATTATTTCAAAAAGACAAATGATTTTACAATCATTTTTTGGAGTTAGTGGGTATTTCAATGGACCATATTCCTCTGTTAGTATCCTCCCTAGATGCACATGGCCACCTCTTACCTGGGAGGCATGAGTTGAATAGGATCATTCGAGATGACATTTACAAGTGGTTTGAATAGGTCAATTAAACAAACCCGAAGGTAACATTAGATGCAAAGATGGCCTTCTATGTTAAGTATTGCATGGAGGCAAGAGATGGACTCATCATCCAATCCCCATACACATCTCAATAGTGGGTGAAATTTCTTCGCATTCCCCTTGGATAGTTCTAGGTGGGATCATATTGACTTCGGGTTGAGACATATCACCACACTGCCCAAACGAACAAGATTTTCCAAGTGTCCCATCTTCGAGAAGTCAAGATAGCAGAGCACTTGATCTTCTACTACCCCATCTATTAAAATACTTGTGAACAATTCTATTGTTTATTTTGAGGAGTTCATACCCTCTCCACTTTATCCAAGCACCTCTAGATATTCCTAGCCTTATACATGTAGAAGGGATTCAAGCTCCATTCCCATGCTCTTGAACCTCCTCCTAGACTAGATTCCACCCAGAGGATTACTTCATTCTTTATGGTTCTCCCATTAGCTAGGGGCCAAGAGAAAAATTTATAGTAGCATTATTTTTTACTCTATATCTATGTCAACCAAAAGGAGCATCCCCCCTCCCCAATGAACTCAACAATATTTCTAGACTAGATCCATTACCAACAGACAAAGAGACCATCCAAGATTAAACAATGCTTGACCCCTTTCATACAACAACTCATTGGACATTTTGGATTCCCCCCCAACTCTTCTACTGGACAACATTCAATATTGAGCTTCCTTCATTCGTCCTTAGATGTATTGAGAGATGGACTTAGTGGACCATGAAATAATTGCATCACCATCATTATTTTATTTTAGCTTACAATCGAAGTGATTTTCATGGAAGTGTGAACAATGTTTTTGCACTTATGTTTATCTCATGGCTTCCCTTGCTTCTTGTTGAATTCTTTGTTAACAACAACATGTATCTTTATAGACATATATTCTCTACTTACTCTAGTTAGTAGTGGTCATCTTACAACGTATACATGTTTGATTGGCTTATAAGGTCTCCTCTATATCACATGTTTTAGCTTTCATCTTTTGAAAATGTAAGTATTTTTACCGACTCTAGTTGGGAGTAATTATCAATATTACAATGTATAATTGTCTAATTGGGTTACAAGGTTTTCTCTCTATTGTGTGTTCTAGCATATAGTTTTGAAATTTTCAGTATTGAAGCTAAATTTCACTGGGATTCTTTGTTAATGCATTGTATACCTACTCTAGTCAATAATGGTGATCTTACAACGTATACCTAACCCATTGGATTATAAGGTATCTCTCTATGTCTATAACATTTTTTAGCCTTAAATTTATGAAATGTATTTGGGGAAACCAAAGTTTTCAAATCCGATTTAGGATTGCAAATTCCAGCGAGGATAAGGGTATTAATAAAATATACAAATTGTCTCAGCATTGGAGCCAATGTTGGTATTTGTAATCCTTTCCTATAGAGGGAAGGGCGGTTGGCATAATCTAATCTTTGGCCTGATGATGTAACACATATTTTGTCCCGCTGATGTAATTTTAATGGTGTTCATATTTGAAATAGAAGATGAATGTTTATAAGGATTAAGGCTGAGGGTTAGAGGGTCACGATTTTTTATCAAAGATAATTATTATCTTTTATTTCTCTAGGGTTTTCATATTACTAATTGTTACTTTAGGATCCTAGGTTTAGGTTTCATTATTAAGGAGTCACTATTCATGATGATGGCGGGGATTGTGCAAAGTTTAGGATCCAGTATAAAGTTTTCAAATTCTTGGCATGATAATTTGTTATTTGAATTATTAGCATTAGTTCTAATTAAACAATCATATAGGAATAAACATCTCATGCAAATATCTAGCTGAATTCTCCTATTTGTCTTTAGGGAACTGGGCATTGGAATTGTACCAAACAGTCCTCTTGGTAGGGGAGTAAAGAACTTGTGGAGAGCAGGTGAAAATGCATTAGACACAGTGTGAGAAGATGCATTAGACAGTGCAAATATCTCCATTAATCCACTAACCTTATGATTATCACAAACCTCTTTTCAGCATCAATCTATCATAGAAATACTTTTAATATCACAAAGCTCCTTTCAACCTCAAATAACCCATGTCACTGACACAATGTGAGCAGTAGATGGATGGGTAAGATCTCGGGGATGAATTGCGGTTGGGACAATTTGGTAAGATCAATTATTGTACAAAAAAAGTGTATGGGGAGGTTTTGGCATGCAAATCCATTACAAATGGCAGATTGGTGAAATTTGAGGATGTTCGGAGTGTGAAATTGGAGATGGAGTTATGCGCTGGTAGGGAACTTTTTGACCAGTTGTAGAAACAAGGGAGATATTATGATCCCGATGTTGCAAGATTGTTCAAGGATCTCATGGAAATTGTGAAATATTGTCATGATAATGGGGTTGTGCACAAGTATCTGAAGCCATAAAATATTCTTCTTGCAACAAAGTCTTTTTCGTCACCCATCTAGCTTGTTGACTTTGGATTGGCCACCTACTTTGCACCAGGTATGGATTGAGGCTTTCAATCTGATATTTGAAAGAAGGAGTATAGGAGCAAAATTCTTGTTGTAACATTTGCTTCAATTATTTTAGATTTAGGTAGATTTGTATATAATATAAAATTCAATCAATATACAGTTCGAGACAGAGTCCAATAGCCATAAAAACCAAATTGTGAATATAATAATATTATGGAGTCCAGTTCAAATTTTAATACCTCGCTCTATTGAGTATAATCTTATGGCGTTATGTTCAAAGTTCTCCCCGAGTATCCCGAAGTCCTCAAAATGGTTCAGAAGCAGAGTAAATAATCTAAAGCATCAAGCAAACTAATTCCTACATAGATCTATTTTCTGGATAGATAGGATAGATCTAGTGGTTATACATTGTCAATATCCCATATAGAAAGGGATAGAAGCAGTAAAGAAAACTTCCTTCAATTGGACATAGCGCAGGTATGTGAAACAAAAATCCACCAGGCCTTACGATGATGAGAAATGAGACGACGTAGCGGGTTTCGGTGCGAGGCAGGATGCGTAGGTGGTGAATTGATGGCGGGGATGTATGGATGATTTGTGGATGATGTATGGATGGTGTATGGATGGGTAGCTGGCCGGAGGGCGGAGGTGATCAACGACGAGAGTCCGGATGCTGAAAAGGGGTTGCCGGCAAAGGTCCATTTCGTTTGGACTTTATCCTACACCTATCTTATATATCAATTTTATTTTCATATTTATGTATAAATTTGTTTGTCTGATGTTGTTGTTGCTTTAAATGTTTAAAATTTTGAAAAACAAATGACTATTTTTATATTCTTTTAAGTTTTGTGATAATTCCCCATATTTTTATTGCCCATAAGTGATATTCTGAACCCAACGATAAAGTTCCTATAACAATAAATGTAACATTGATTCTATAACACCTCAAGATTCAAGAATGGCCACCAAACAAAACACCCAAAAATCACATCCATTATTACAAATTTTGGTGGAAAGACATGGAACAAGAACCGACAAACAACAACCAGTTTGTTGCAATTGGAAGGAAAATTCAAAGAGATCAAATGCTATAACTGCAGAAAGGAGAATCGACAAAGCATTTGATACAACTATTGAAAATTGCTTGGGTGGGAGTGTTTCTGGCATGAATCAAGAAAAATTTCTTGTACAAAGTGTAAGCTTGTCCTTCTAAGTTATGTTTCAGCTCCATGAATTCTTAAGCCAAAGAAAGCAAAGTTGTCAAAGATAAGACTACATTCATGTTCACTGGAAAACTAAAAGAGATTCTGGTTGTGTCAAAGTACTAAATAGTAATAGATCAAACTAGAAGACATCCATTTTCCATCTCAGATGGGAATGATCATATAAAGTTGGTTGATAATATAAGTGTTTAACTCTTCTAGTATAGAGATGGATGAGATGAGACAAATCCTCTCATTTGAAAATGAGCCAAACATTGTTGATCTTAAAGATTTCTCGCCTACTATGGATGCTAAGTTTAGCCCATATAATTAATAGAAGGAGGCTTGTTTGGATATTATTTAATATCTCATACATTTCCTAGTTCTTTTATTTGTATTTTCACTAAATTTTGTTTTTCCTTGGTCTCCTCCACCATGACCAACACTTTTTCTTTATCCCTTAATTCCATCCATCTTTATTTTTTCCAAATTTATTTCAATCTCACAGATTGATTGGTGAGAGTAGCATGGGGTCTCCCACAACTACACCAAGGGGAATGCTCCTCTTGAAACATGACAATCGTTTCACACATGTTAGTGACCATTTTTACCCATCAAAATACATGGGTATTTTGAGGTATCCTTTATAGCCTGGGGAATGTGTATAACCCATGTGCACATGCCTAAATTTGGGTGATATTTGCACTATGGGATGCATGGGAAAATACTGAAGGAGGTACTTTTTATGTGAGCCTAGAGTAAAGAAATCACTATGAATGAATTCCTCCTTGTACTCAAACTCTCATGTATACAAGAATAGGACATGTGGTTGTGGGTATAGCTAATCCAAATCCAAGATGTGTCAATACTGGAGGAATTATGCGAGATCCCGAATGATGCATATATCCTTCAAGAGTGCTTATCATAAATTCTTTCATTTCAATAAGGTTCTCAGTGTCACTAGATAGTGTCATGTTGGATGATCTTGGAAATGGTGCAACCAAAGAAGGGGGATACTACTCCAAAAGATTATAGCAATATGATAGCATAATTGTTTCATATCACACTCTGTAGGACAAGTTCATACTGCTTTCTTTTGAAGCCGGGGTAAAGCTTCCACTTTGAATGGTTGATTTCTAAGATAGACAAAGGCATTTTAATAGAGACTAGAATTCAATGCCTTTATTTGCTTGTTAGAGGGGGTATTTCCAAACCATTAGGCACCGTTGTTATAAATATTGTTTCTAGCATCATTAGTCTAGTAGCAAGGTAATCTACAGCCAGTTGTATGTCAGTAGGATTGGAAAAAAAATATAGTGGAAAAAGTTTCATTTTCAGCAGGACAACTCCAAGAATTTAAGGTACTATATGAGATAGATATATCCATACCAATTTGATCTTTCCAATGTGCATTTACAACAGGCCAAATGGCTCAGAATCAATGTGTACATCAGATAAAATCTCAGATTTAATTAGGAATTGTGATGTATAGATAGTGGGAACAACAAAAAAGAGATGATGCAAGTTCAAACTATTGATCAACAACAAATCATAAGTGATAAAACTTCACACATGACAAATTTATTGTTACAGTTTGACACAACAACAAGGAGGAGTAACAGATCACTGAAAAAGTAATGTAGTATGGCTCCACTATTGGTAGTGATGAACTATGAAAATGGATGAACTCAAAGGTTTCATAAGCATAATCTACATGAAAAGAGGGTATGAACATGGATCAATCATAGCGTGGGATCTAAGCACTCCAAAGTTAATTTGGAATCAAGCACATAGAAATAGGGCATCTCCAGCTGGACTACAAATGATTCATGTGCAAAAGAAGTAGCATTTGGAGACAACAACCTTGTGAAAATATTTTAGGGTGTTCTAAAGTAGCTGAGCTATGCATATATACTAGTGAAGAAGGGAGATGAGCTACTTTAGGGAGTGATTCTAGTAAGTCTGTGTGTGTGTGTGTGTGTGTGTGTGTGTGTGTGTGTGTGTGTGTGTGTGTGTAAATATAAACTAGACCTATGAATTAAGGCATGTTGGAGTTGGTCTTCATCCATGCATCAAAAAATCAGTTGAAAAAGTATACTCCTCAGGTATATTCAACCCCTAATATCTACCATAGAATAAATCTCATAAATATGCATTTACAGTTGTCCAATAGCTTAGAACTAGCACAAACATAGACATCACAGGAGCAGATACAAGTGCGATTTATGCCTAGAACTAAGGCATTATTGTGGAAAGTTGGGTGAATTGCTATGCTTCCATAAAAGGAATGTCCAAAGATCAATGTGACAGATGAGGAAATGGTCAAAAGAAGAAATTTTAAGGGGATGCCCAAGCTTCAAGGGAGAAAGACTTGGTCCAAATGCACACATCCCACGCATATTCTTCGAGAAGTCACTCCATGTGACCATGCAGGTGAACTCACGAGATTCTAGTTATGTTGCAGGGGAGACAAAAAAATTGTCGCGGAGGAAATTTGTACTGTAGAATACTCAGAATACTCTTCCTTCATAGTTTGAATTAATAATTGATCTCATTGCTAATTTATTTTTTACAAGTAATAGAAGTAAAATATATCCTGTAAGGAGATAAAATAATAGATAGGAGATAGATTAAATTAAATTACAAATTTAATTTAATGGAAGAAAATTGTAGCTAATTTCATTCGTTCATGTGAGTAATGAAAATACTATTAATTAATGAAAAAAATTGCACTTAATTTCATTTTTTCATAAAAGAATATTATTGAAATTATAAAATCATTTCTAAATATAAAATTTATAGGGTAATCTCTATTTTTTTGCTCAGCCCTCTTTGTGTTTGTATATTGATGTAGATAGATAAGAAGATTGAGAAGGTTCAAATAGAAAGGAAATGAATATATCGATGTCCTTACACAGGAAACCTCGAAGATAATACAAAGAAGATCAAACCAACAGATAATACAACAATATAAGATACAAATAATCGACTAATTGTTGCCTGTTGCCTTCTATCAATTATATTCCCAGGAAGAAAAAAAATTCCCTCAACGTTTTCCAAAAAACTGAAAGATTTCTATTGAACAGATGGATATTACCTCTATGGTTGTTGCAATGGCTTCAAGTATGTTGAGCACGAATACCCTGCATTGTTGTAGAGTCCAATAAAGAATCAACAACCCCGCATTGTAGTCCAGAAATGTCCATAAATCTTCCACTTAGAGCCGAGAGTGCCATATCAAAATCTAATTTAAAAAAAAAATAGATCTCTTAATACATGCATGCAAACATTAAATATTCCAGGGGCCACTAGTTTAAAATCTTAAACAAATCTCCAAGAAACAGATAGGAATATTATAATTAATAACTGTAGCTAGATGATGTGCATTACCCACTAGGATTTTTCCATTCCTCAACTGATTAGATTTTGCGTAAAATTGAATTAAATATTAAATAGAGAAAAAAATCAAAGCTTGAACTCAGTTCCATTAATATCATTTCTCTCCTTCATTCCCTAGATCGTTTGTAGTTTTCTCGTATCGACTCTCTCCTACAATAATATAAAATATGGTTTTCAAACATGAATACATAAGAGAAGAAAGTGGTATGAATATTTGGTCCATGTCCAAACAAAAGCAATACAAATATTTGACAAACAGAATATGTGAAAATAAAAGAG
This sequence comes from Picea glauca, assembly GCA_000966675.3. NCBI lineage: Eukaryota > Viridiplantae > Streptophyta > Pinopsida > Pinales > Pinaceae > Picea > Picea glauca. The sequence continues at coordinate 89,640 of JZKD02S0336749.1, read as the reverse complement.
ATTTTCAGTGGGACATTCCTGCAATGCATTGAAGTCAGTCATAAGATAACACACATGAGTTGATTACCTACCAAAGTATTTTGGTATTGAGTGTAGAGCTTGTATGGACGAACTTGAGTGCAGATCTTGTAAGACACTTCAGACGTAGAGGAATGAGACGGGCGCAACAGTTTCAGGTGTGAGGCAGGACACGTAGGCAGTGGATTTATGGCGGGAGGAAACGAAATGAGGTGGGACGAGTGGGTAGTGAAGTGATGGCAGGGATGTTTTTATGAAGGGGGTGAATGGATGGTATGGATGGCGTGTATGGATGGGTAGCTGATCGAAGGGGCAAAGGTGATCGACAACAGGAGTACGGAATCCGAAAAAGGGTTGTCGACAAAGGTCCATTTCATTTGGAATTTATCCTATACCCTTCCTATCTATATATGTACTTGATTCTATGTGAAAGTGGTAATAATTATGTCGAAGGCATATATACTGAGAGGTTTTTCCCAAAACCTGTCAACAGGAAATACCTGTCAACCTAAACTATTGGTTTAGGCTCAACCTTATAACTGTCAACCTAAACCACTGGTTTAGGCTCAACCTTATTGTCAAAACCAGTCAACCTAAACCACTGGTTGTAGTGTGTCATTTGTTCCTGCCAGATGTCCGTGTTCGGGATTTGTTCCCCACCGCCTTTGTTTCTCAAAATCCCTCGCTTTTATCAATTTTTGAACAAACCTACAAAACTATAGAAAATGTAGGAGGAGATGTGGATTTGGCTCAACCCACCGACTGTTCCTCCAAAAAATTCCCCCCATTTCCTTTAAACCCAACGCTTCACTTAATAATAAACCCCTGGCTCAAGTGGAGGAGCTGGAAACCCCAATGCTGGAACTACTAGGTGTAGTAGGACCTGGAACCGATAACTGTAGAATGCGCTTTACCCTTCAAATTCTGGCATCCCATCTCTATTTTGGTGCAACTGTTGCATGTCACCAACAAAATCCTACAAGTATGTAAATGGAGATCCGTCTTTGTTCACAACCATTTTAGCATGCTTCCTTAGCTCCTGAGCTTTCCTTCTCATGGTTTTTCCTTTTTCCTTCGCCAAAATCATGGTCACTTCCCTTCTCACTTCTTCTTCATTTGGAACACTGTTCAAATCTACACATATCCTTATGGCCACCCCCAGACGTTCTTCCAAAAGCTTCGAGTTATAAGGCTGATATGAAAATATGTGCCAGGTGATCATGGTAATTCCCATGGTCACACTCTCTAGCATAGATTTCCACCTACAGTGATTGAGGAATGCATCGATGGAAGGATGCGAGAGAATGAGGCCCTCACCCCCATATAATTAGCCATCTATCTTGGATCCTCTCTTCAAATCCTTTTGGCAAACCCACTTCAGTCTCTTTCATTTTGGGCTCAGTCTAAACCGCTGCTCTGTCTCATATTATGATATGTTATGTTTAGGATCATAGCAGTGGTATCAGTGGCATTAATTCATACATTGAGGGCGTCTGGATCAATAATTATAGTTGTTTTGGAAAATGCAATGCAATGGGTTGATATATGTTTGGACTATGTGATTGGGTATGTCAAAGATTTGGTTATTTCATCAGCACTTGGGTCTGTGAGGTTGATTCAGGATGCGTTTATTTCTTTAGTGGGATTCTTGGGTGCTTCGTTTTATGATTTTTTGGTTGATTTGCACACTTCCCTCCATGCCTTTGGAGACCTTCTTTCAGAAATCCTCTGGAATGTCATCAAGATGTTGGCTCTATCACTGTTGACCATATAGAACAATTTTGTAGATTCAGTGGCTACTTTTATAAATAGTTTATAAGGGTATGAAAAGCTTAATCAATTTTGATATGGAGATCAAAAATAATTCCATAGCTTGGGAGGTTTAGATCAACCATTTGCAATTTTTCATAATGTATCATGATTTAGGAGGTCTACACCAACCATTTCCAAATTTTCATAATGTATCACTGTTGAGAAGGAATTTCATTAAAGAAAGGCCTTAGATTCAAATTGAAATTTTTTATAATGTATTGTGATTTAGGAGGTCTACACCAACCATTTTCAAATTAAATTTCATAATGTATCACTGTTAATAAGGAATTTGATTGAGGAGAGGCCTTGGATTGAAACTGCAAATTTTCATAATGTATCATAATTTAAGGGGTCTATACTAGCCATTTCCAAATTTTCATAAATTTTCATAACGTATCATGAAGAGAGGCATTGGATTCAAAGTGAGGTTCATAATTATGGAGAGATATATTGTCTTTCTATTTTCAAGCTCAAATATAATTTTATGGGTGGAGAGGTATGTATTAGTTACTTGTTAGTTGGGTTTACTTCATATTGTTGAGAAAATGAGCATTATCGTCCTCATCCGGGATCAACTCCTATAAGTAATATGTTATGAGTATATTGTTATATCATTCTTGAACACTGAAAAATAAGATTTATAAGATTTGTATTGAATACCATATATAGAAAATCAAAAGTAAAAATGAAAACATATTTTAACAATCAGAGTGAAAAATAATTGTACTTTGTATCATTTACCAATACTTAAAAAATGGCAATATTGTGTGCTTGAGATATGGAAAAGTGCCTAAAGGATGTTCTGATTGAAACTTTTTTTTCCTACTTTGGAAAATCTGTGTTGTTCGAATGTTATGTATTTCGCATGGTGTTCAGAATTGGACACTATAGCTCATTATTTTCTTAGATGTTACTGAAAATTATAGAAGTTTTGCATACCCTTATTGGAAAACATAGTAACCATCATGGGTTGGGAAGATTTCATGCTCGGTTGAGGCAATGAATAGAAGCAAGATCCAATTTTAATTTTATTTAAGTTGTGTATGTCTTGATATTTATTTTCAGAAACAATGAGCTTGATGGTTTAAGTTATGGAGGCCCAATGTTATGCACTGGTTTTGAATTGAATGGAATACGGAGAACCGACATTCTGAGTTGATTGGGACAAATAATGAAAGAAATTGAATTTTTAATGATCCAGGATCAAATTCGGATTTGTACAGTCTAAATGTAGTCATCCTGCTATTGACTCAAGAAAAAATTGCTCTTATTTCATTTTGTGTTGTGTAAGTGTTTTTCATTTGTAAGTGAAGAATTGTGAATCTCAACTTTTCAATGTAACACTCACATTTAAACTTATAAACTCTCACATAAAAAGTATATACTTTGCCAATCAATCCTTGGAAAATCTTAATTTTGCTTGTACCTGTTATCGAGTTAGGTTAACTTTATTCTGAATTTAATAAAAGTTGCTCATTAATTGTTACAATATTTTTTTTTTTTATATGTCCATACCATAGCAAAAGTTGTTTTTAGAGTTTTTTTATTTATAAAAATTAAAATAATCAACCATAAACTTTTCCCTAAATATGTAACCTAAAATTTAAATAAAGTATATTAAATAATATTATAAAAATGTGTAATCTAAAATTTAAATAAAGTATATTGAATAATGTTATAAAAATATAAATATAATTTTTTTAAAAGAAGTATATTCAATATTTGTAAAAACATATAAATATAAATTATTTAAAAAGCAAAAGAAAATTAACATATCTATTATTATATATTATTTCATTAATCAAATTTTACTTTATTATTGTATATTATTTCATTTTTCAATTAAAATATTGATCGACTTTGTCATAATTGTGGTGATAATTATTTTATGTCCCTCCATTGATCTTGTCTCCTATTTTGTCACATCAATTGTTTTCCATTTGTATACTTAACATTTATAGGCATCCAGATTTCACACATTATATGTAGTTGTAATCACTTACCAAAAGTTATATTTAGCAAACATCAAATACGTTACGTTATTACTATAGAATTTGATCATTGTAGAAATTGCAACGATGAATTCACTCTATCTAATTTTTTTGTTTGTTTTGTTTTTACAAGATTTTCCTTTAAGTTAAGTATTAAATTTTAATTCTAACTATTATCAAATAATTTCAAATTCAAATTGAGTGTCTTATGTTTTTTAACAAATTTTTGAATATCAAGATACATTTTTTTTTAACAAACTTGTTTATCTTGATGCTTATCATATTATTTTACTTAATATTCATAATATATAAATGAAAGCCTTGGAAAAATTTAGAACTTTTCCTATAAACATAGGTGTGGTGAGTCTCTATCTCTTTGATGTATAGTGGATGGCGAATTATCCGTAGAAATCATATAACATTTAATTTTTTTACTTGAAATAATATAGATAACCTATTTAGGTAGATGTTTAATCAATGTACTTAGTTATTGATGATAATCAATACTATTAATATGACTATAGTAATAAAGATGAATTTGAATATTTTGATTAGTAACTATGAGTAGTCAATTTGTAGTGAGATGGTGATAGAGTGGATTGGTGACCCCAACACCCATTTAATAAAAAATATAAACAAAATTTACTGTCATTATAACATTTGCTAAAATATCCATCTACCAGGAATAAAGTACGTTTAGTTTCCACTCCAAAGAAGCATAGTTGCAAAGATGTAATGTTGTTGTCAGAAAAAAAAAACAATGCACAAACCATCATCTGCTTGTCCACATATTCTATAAAGAGCTCGAGATAATATTTTAACAACAATAATTAACCCTGTCACCTCACTTATAAAATGGGATTAATAAGTGGCAGTTTTGACCTCTACTTTTAGTGCCCCTACAAAATAATTTTTGTCATCTAATTAAATGAGAATTACAATTTAGTAGGTAAAAGGTACACTTTCAAAAGAGAAGTTTTTTTACTCTATTGATTCCATTAATGCAATTTAAAAATTTACAGTTTTAAAAAGTAAATTTTTAATTCATGAACATAATCAAATTTTACAATTTCAAAATATATAATGTTACATTTAAAAAAATATTACATTAAAGTAAAGATAAATATAAAATAATTAATGGTAAACTCATTAATCTAAACTAGTTATTGTACTCTTTAACTAATAGCCCCTTAAGTGATCAATCTATATTTAATTGATAACCATTTAAGTGATGAATCTATCAATTTTTGAAATTCATAACCAATCAAACATCAAT
>JZKD02S0336749.1:25532-78716 GCA_000966675.3 Picea glauca | reverse complement strand
ATGAAACATAATACATAGATTTACCTAGGGATGGAACAAGAATAGGTCCAAACACATCACTGTGTATCAACTCTAAGATCCCCTTTGCTCTTGTAGCACCAGATGGGAATCTTACCTGATTCTGTTTACCATATATTCAATGTTCACAGAAATCAAAATCCAGAGTGCAATTAGACATACTTTCAACCATACATTTACCATGTAGTGTTCAAAGTCCCTTTTCTCCAATATGTCCCAGTCTTTGATGCCACATCATGGTCTTCTTTCCAGGGACAATATTGGTCTTGTATTCTTTATTTCTCTGTTCAGGGACAACAGAACTATTACACCCATTAGTATAAGTTCTTCGCAGCAAATTGTATAGAGTTCCACACTGAACTCCCCTCATCAACACCATTTCTCCTCGTACCATATTGCAAGTGGTCTTTCCAAATACAATATCCACTCCTGCATCATCCATCTTTCTTACAAAAAATAGGCTCCTGGCTAGTTTTGGAATGTGCAGAACCCCAGGGAGAGTTCTGATCCTTCCATCTTTTAGTAGCAACTTAACCCTTCCACGTCCCAAGATTTTTGATGTTGAGTCATCTCCTAGGAATACATCACCACCATCGTATTTTTCATATTCAAAGAACCACTCCCTGTGAGGAGTCATATGGTATGACGCACTTGAGTCAATCAAACATACATCACGGTCTGCATGTGTACTTGTAGATGCCAGGTAAACATCACCTCCTTCTTTAGTGGAGGTTTTCGCCTCTGTGGAAGAGGTACTATCAGATCCCTTTGGTTTATCAACCTTCTTAGACTTGCAATCTTTCTTATAATGCCCTGTTTTACCACACTTCCTTCATTTCCTCAAAGATTTTCCTGGAGACTTAGATCTACCTGTAGATTTAGATCTCCCCCTACAAGGTTTACCATGATTCCTTTCTTGGGTACGACCTCTTACAAATAAAGCATATGTGCTATGACTATCCATGCTTTTCTGCCTCATCTCTTCAGATAACAAGCATGAAATTACATCCTCATACTTCAATGTAGATTGAGTGGTAATACCAATTGCTACAACCAGATTATCCCAAGAGTTTGACAAAGAACATAACAAAGTAATACATTTATCTTCTTCTGCAATCATAATATTAACAGAGACAAGTTGACTTACCAGAGTATTAAAGGCATTTAGATGTTCTGTCACAAAATCTCCTGTCACAGAATCTCCATCTTCCATCCTAAGATGATACAAATTATTTCGAAGAAATAACTTGTTTACCAGGGACTTTGATTGATACAAATTCCCCAACTTATCCCATAGTTCCTTGGCTGTAGATTCTCCTGAGACATTCAACAAAATCGAATCTGCCAGGCATAGTCGAATAGTACTCCTTGCTCTTCTGTCCAACTTCTCCCAATCTTCCTTTGACGTACCAGTAGCTGGTGTACTATTAGTTTGTGTACTGGTAGGTTGTGTACCGGTATCCTGTGTGCTAGTAAAGGGTGTACTAGTAGGCTATGTACCAGGATCCACAACGATCCATTATTTTTTGTCTACAAGAAGGTCCTCCATCTTGAGCTTCCATAGCTGAAAGTTTTTACCATTGAACTTCTCTATCTCGATTCTAGATGAGCTCACCATTCCTCTTTCTATACTCGAGTCTCCACTGCAAAATCTCCCACTAAACCCAGGTTTATCACAAACCCAAGATAAACTTGATCTATTAAGACCGAGCCAAACCCTCAACAAAAAAGGCGTCCCTCTGAAGCCAAAAATGATCTCTGATACCACATGTAATTTTAAACCTACGAAGTATAGTAATTCATATAGATTCTTAATAAAAACTAAAATTAATCAATAGCTCATTCACATAGTACACAGAGATTTATACCGAAAACCCTCAATCGGGAAAACCTTTCTTATATTCATTATATCGAATTTCACCATTCACCATACAATATATATACAATGTTTTTAGGTATTCCATAGATACCAAAAACCTAATCCATTAATCTGGGATTAATTTACAAAACCACTAAAAATAGCAAAATCCGCTAAAAATAGCAAAAACCACCCCCAAAAAACAATTCAGGGCGCTGCCCTGAACGTTGCACGTAACCAGGGGGGGCATACTTGCCCCCCCTGGGACCCCGCTAGGAAAGCGCCTGGTGCACACGATACAAATGCCACTACTAGAGGGACCGTCAGACGCAGTTGCCATATCTGACGCACCCACACACACACATGCAAAGAATATAACACATACCCAACAATGTGAGGCCCGTATTATTAAAATAAAATAAAAATAAAAGCAAGGTAAGTATGGAGAAAAAATATTTTTGTCCATAACATGAGAATAATAACCCATATTGAGATGAAATGTTTTGCGTGTGTCCGGAGTGAGGAGATCTACAAATGTGCTAGTGAGGGAATTTGCTCAATTTTGCACCAATTCTCTATAATTTGCAAATTAGTCATTTTTGAAAATTAAAGTAGTACTTTTTGAAAAAGTCTCTGACTCCGATGAAAATTTTACCAGGTGTTAGGAAATTATATATGAAAATATTCAATGGATAATTTGGATAAATTCCAAGGGGTTTGGAATGTAGATGTTGAAGAAGGCCAAAATCCACTATTTCAAACCACTTTTTAGCGAATTTTGACATTTTCATAGGAAAATGGACCATAGATCACGAAAATAGAAAATTTTATTTAATCGACATTTTATATACTCATCAATCCATTAAAATTTTATTTATTGATTTTTTTTCTAGAAGTGCTTATTTTGGGAGATAGCTAGTTTTACTAAAAAAATCCAAGTCTAAAGATATTGTAAAAAGGACAAAGTTGTCAATTCCATATTGTTGTAGAATATTAATAGAGAATTAGATTAATAATATGAAAGTTTTTGTGTGTTCACAATAAAGAATGGTATCAACGTTCAATACAAAAATTTTCTTGGTTCTTAATGGACTTTCATCTGCAATTGACAGAAATTAGTCTCCTAGTCAAATTACACCAATGGAGAAAGTGCATAAATGGGATGAGAATGGTTTTTTCAAAAGCCATAAATTTCAGCTCAGAGATCATATCAAGGCATAAGAATAGTCATTGGAGAAGTGTGATATGATTCTTCATTAATTGAGAAGAAGAAGGACCTATAGCATTAATTGACAAAAAAAATCTAACATGCATAATTCTAACAAAAGCAATTTCTTGCACATTTTGTAGAATTAGGGGTATAATCAAATCTCTTCAAGTAAATGGAGGATGCACAAAGAACCTATATTCAAGAGAGGGAAGCCAAAGACAAAAATATCAATTTGGCTAATCAAAAAATAAAATCTAATGGACATAGGTGCAAGGTGGATCCAACATAATTGGTAGAGACTATACGTATTTTGAGAGTGGAAGTGTGCAGTTATAGAGATGATAATGAAATAACCATAAGGGAGGATGAGGAGCAAAATAAAATAAATACCGAAATATTGCAAATATTAAACCAGTTGTAGAGACAAATGAAAAATGGATCATGCTCAAGATACGAGGAAGAAGGCATACATCATGCAATGAAAGATAACTATAGAGGATCTAGTCACTCAAGAAGTACTAGTATAGCTCAAATACATCATTACTCACCTACTCATTCATCCCGGAACATTTATTCATTTGAAGAGTAAGGAAGCAACCCAAAAGTGTCTATTGTTAGGCATCAAAGAAGAATATACGAGTTGTATAGCTTGAAATGAGATCTTATGGAGATTAATCCATCAACCTTTGATGGTGAAAAAATAAGGGGAGATGACATAGAAGACTAGTTTCTTTGAATCAAAAAATATTTTCAATTCAATAGCTACTCTTCTAACTTAAAAGATAGAATTGTCATACCAATTCTATGTAAAACATTCTATGTGGTGGGATTGGTTGAAATAATTCAATTGCATTTATGAGAAAAGGATTTCTTGGAATCAATTCAAGAAATACTTCCACTAGTGGTATCTTTCATATCACTATTATGACAAGAAGATGCAGGATTTATTTGAACTCAAGTTGGGGATCATGGCGATTGAATAATATGAAAAGAAGTTATTTTAGTTGTTGAGGATGTGGGTTTTATCAAAGAGAAGAAGGTGAAAATACCAAGGTTTCTAAGTGGACTACCATCTTTTTACAAGGAAAAAACTCAATTTGATCAACAAAAAACATTGGCAGAAGCCATTAGAAAATCCAAGTAGCTATATGAATAGGGAAAGGGAAGAGAGACTTTTCATAAATATTGGAAGGATAAAAAGAAGGAGAAATGAAATCAAATAAGGAAAGGATTCAAGCCTCCTTTCAATAGAAATAGTCCTAATAAATATCAGCAAAATCAACCCGCTAAGAATGAATACAAGATGGAAGGCTCCTTGGAAAAAAGGGGAAGGCTACCAATGAAATGTTGGGGATGTAAAGAAGATCAAATGTACATGGATTTCACTCATAGAGAAGGAAAAATGAAGACATTGCACAATATTCAAGACGTTGCTACAATGGAAGACATGGACAAACATATTCCAAGGATATATGCAACCCTAAAAGATTGACAAGAAAAGCATCAATCCCATATGATTGAGGTGGAAGGTAAGATTAGAAATCATCCTTTTTATATTTTAATTGATTTAGGAACAATCCATAGTCACAATGATCCTAAAGTAGTGGACAAATTTCATTTGATGAAAATTAAACTTGAAATATCATGGTTGGTTGAGCTAGCCATTGGAACCGAAAGAAGGATCAATGGTGTTGTGAGAGATTGTCCAATAGATATGGATGGAGTGAATACAAATGATGATTTGGATATCATATCATTAGTATATTATGATATCTTAATCTGAATGGATTAATTGGAAAATCATAATGCTGTCTTAGATTGCCATAATAAGACATTTACATATCTTTATGAATAATAAAAGAAAAGAATTATGAAAGGAATACAAAGGCCCATTTCTATAAGGGAGATTTAAACCTTACAATTGAAGAGATGTTTTATGAAAGGATTTCAATTGTATGCATCTCATGTGAAGAAACCAGATAATACCAAAGGGATAAGTATTGAAGATTTTTTAGTATTGCAAGAGTTTGAGGATGTATTCAAAGAAATACCAAAACTTCTACCAAAGAGGGATATAAATTTCTCTATTGACTTAGTACTCGGACCTGATTTAGTATCAAACACTCCTTATATAATGAATACACCAGAATTAAGAGAATTACAAATGCATCTAAAATAATTGTTGAGGAAAGGCTACATACGCCCAAGTGTTTTACCTTGGAGTGCACATATACTCTTTGTGAAGAAGAATGATGGAACATTGAGGCTTTGTATTGAATTTAGATAGATGGATAAAGCCATTATGAAGAAAAGATACCCTCTAATAAGAATTCATGACCTCTTTAATTATCTAATAGGAGCAAAGGTATTTTCAAATATAGACCCGAGATCAAGATATCATCAAATGAGAATCAATGAAGAATACATCAATAAGGAAAATTTTAGAACTAGGTATGGGTATTATGAATTTGTAGTGGTGCCATTTGGATTGACCAATGCATCAATTGTCTTTATGTGCTTAATGAATGACATATTTGGAAGCTATCTGAATAAGTTTTTCATTGTATTCTTAGATGACATACTTAATTATTCCAAGTCAAAGAAAGAACAAGAATGTCATTTGATATTGGTGCTACAAGTTTTAAGAGAGAATAAACTATATGCCAAGATAATAAAGTGCTCTTTTTACCAAGAGTGGATCCATTATTCGGGGCATATCATTTTATATGAAAGTATAGAAGTAGATCCAAAGAATATTGAATCCATTGGGGAATGGCCAAGACCAAAGAACATTTCATAAGTCAAATATTTTATGGGATTAGTTAGATACTAGAGGAGGTTTATAGTGGGTTTCTCTAAGATTCCACAACTCATCACATCTTTACAAAATAAGGGAACTAAGTTTGAATGGACAATAAAGTGTAAATAAAGTTTTCATTCATTGAAAGAGTTACTTACTAGTGCACCTATTTTGAACATTGTTGACTCAAATGAAAATTTTGTGGTATGCATAGATGCATGAAAAAGAAGGACTTAGTGGTGTCCTCACTCATAATGGGCATGTCATTGATTATGAGTCTAGAAATATTAAAAAACACGATAGGAATTATGCCACACATGATTTACAACTTGTTGCCATAGTTCATGCATTGAAGATGTTGACACACTACTTAATGGGTAATAAATTTGAATTGAGGATAGACCATAGTAGTCTGAAATATCTATTTGAACAACCAACTTTAAATACTATGGAAATAATATGGCTATAATTTTTAAGTGAATATGAATTTGACATCAAGCATATAAAAGGAAAAATAAATTAAGTTGTCGATGCATTCAACAAAGGAGTACATATCATGCATGCTACAACTATTAGTGTGGATCAATCATATATAAAGACTAGAATTTTAGATTCTCTTATTACATATCAACAATACCTAGAGGCAAAAGAAATATTATAGTAGGAAGATGTACAATAGAAATTTAAAGAGTATAAGATAAAAAAATATGGAGTACTTATGCATAAAAATAAAATTTGTATTCCCAATTCCAGAGAACTAAGGAAGTTTGTCTTAAAAAAATGCATAATGTTCCATGTATTGGACATCCTGGTTACTAGAAAACAATTGAAGCAGTAAGAAGCCAATACATTTTTCCAAGAATGAAGAAGGATGTTGCTAATTACATTACCAGGAAAATGGAATGTCCGAGAGTGAACTTTGAGCATAGACACCTATCAGGTTTGCTACAAGCATTACTAGTCCCAAAGTAGAAATGAGAAGTTGTAGCAATTGATTTTATCAAAAAATTGTGTAGGAAAATAAGACAATATGATTCAATAATGGTAGTGGTGGATAAAATGACAAAAACTAAACATTTTATTCTAGTCAAGACATGATCCATATTTAGGAGTGGAACGAACTGATTAACAAACTTAATACAATAAAAACAAAGATATGAAGAATAACACAGATATCTAGTGAACAATATCTTCCATTGAATAATGAAATAGGCTGAAACTATAAAACTATAGAACTGAAACACTTGCTCGAATGGTGGTATCTATATCTAAGAAGAGATGTGGTTGCTACGTGCATTCATCTGAGCAGAATGGATTCCAATGAGGCTCTAGAGGCCTTTTTGATATTACTCATGAATTCCAAAACCATAGACATCCAAAAACCTAACCCTAGAAGGTGAAACGCCAAAAGTCATGTGGGCCCCTATGGGTAAGTTGGTACCTCATCTTTCCAGGGTTGTAACTTTTGCATACGACCTTTGTTTTAGGCGCATGATAGCCCATTGGAAAGTTATTTGAGACAAATACACATTTCATCATCAAATTCTGACTTCGTCTATAGTTTGACTGTGCCGAGTGAAAAAAACAATGTTTAGGGCCCCAAAATGGCCCTGGAACTACAACAAGATGTGCTATAATGTCCCTTTCCAAATAGGAGCTCCAGAAAAGGAGGCTTAATGGTCTAAACCACTCTGTTAGACTATAGCCAGGGCCAAAGAGGGGTAAATAGGGTTACTAGAGGTCACTCTAGTCACAGGTGTTATATTCGAAAAGAGACATGAGCTAACAAGGGTTAATAACGCTTTTAAGTCATTATGAGCTAAAAATAGAAGTCAACAGTGAATTAGGGTTTCAACAGTGATTTAGGGTTTTAGCATGATTTAGGGCTTTGGAAAGCTATAAAGGAAGGGTTAGTGATCTAATTCATCATTATGTAGATTATGACTTGTCATTGAGGAGAAGAGGCGCATCTTAGGAGAGATAGTTTAGTGTATTCCAGGAGGAAGACACCAGTTGGTTGATTTTGGTGTTGAAAGACACACCCTAGTACCGGGAATATCATCCAGGTCTTCCATCATTCTTCATTGATTCCGCAGTTCTCTCATATTCTAGGTATTATCTTTTAGTTGCTTATTTGTATTCCAGCTAAGATCCTTTTGTCTTTTGATCTAGCCGAGTGTTGTTATTTTATTCAGCCGCAGTTGCTTATTTATATTCCGACTAAGATCCTTTGTATGTTGATCTAGTCGAGTATTATTAGTTATTCAGTCGCATTCGACCATTTTGTAATCCACAGGGATATCATAATACAAACTTGCAGTCCTTTGTCACGTTTATTATTTGTATGATCATTTATATGCTATAAACCTTTGATCCTACAAACACATTAGCAACGTTTCCCAGACTATCCAAGTTAGGAACATTACAGTGGTATCAGAGCTTTAGTCCTGCCAGCCTGTGACTAAAGACAATGAGTGAAGAAAAAGACCTAGAGGGTCATGAACACGTAGGTGATGAATATGTCACTTACAACAGGCATCAAGAAAGAAGGCATAGGCCTGATTATCCCCCTTTTCCTCCTAGCTCAGAGGAAGAGGAAGAGGCACATAGAGAAGCAGAGAGAAGGGCAGAGCATGAGGTTGAGCACGAGGCAGAGAGGATGCTAGGAGATAGATATGAGCAACCAGAGGGCAGCGGCAAGGCCCCCATAAATCCAATGGCATCTTTCATGCAGGTTATCAACGGTATGTTAGCTAGTCAACAGACCATGTCTCAGTCCTTGGCACAGGTGGTTGATAGATTGGCTAGAGTGGGCACCCCAGATACACAAGTCTCGCATGCAGCACAGGTGAACTTGGGAGCAAGTAGTAGACCCCAGTCACCCTCTCGTACATACACCTTTGTGAGTAGGATTCCCAGACCCTTGTTTCCCAGTTTCCAGAGGACACCCCCGGTAGTAGCACTGCCACCAATAGCACAGAGGCTACCCACTCATGCCGACGACATTGGAGAGTATAGGAGGGAGTACGCAGCATTGGGTCATGACTTCCATCAGGACATGACCTTAGTCGAGTACTGTGGACTCATACTCAGGAACCACCCCAGAGAGCCGTAGAGGGGAGGACCACAACAGCAGCAGGGGCATAACCTCGATTTCATCTGAAAAGTTGGGAAACTCACCATCCCTTCTTTTGACGGATTGTCCAAATACACCGCCAGAGCTTGGGTACATAAGCTAGACACGTATTACAAGCTCAACCAAATGACTGAGATAGAGACCATTAGTTTCGCGACCTTACACTTGGAGGGTGAGGCACACGAGTGGTGGTATCATGGACTGGTGACATTGGGTCATAGTCGCATCACCTCCTATAGGGAGTTTATAGATAGGCTCATGGATAGGTTTTACAGGAAGGATTCTGAGATATACTTCAGGGATCTAGCCCAGTTGAGACAAATTGGCATAGCAGAGGCGTTCATCACAGAGTTTCAGCAGGTAGTTGTGGTAGTGAGAAATATATCAGAACCCAGGCTGATCATGCTATTCATAGAAGGACTCACATAGCCTTTGAGAGGATGGGTGAAGGTATACAGGCCTCACACTTTGCAGGATGCCATCCTTCACACACGATATCTGGAAGACTCAGTGCTAAAGATGAAAAATTTCTCCAAACCATTTGTGCCCCAGAGGGTTCAAGACAGGAACCCATTCCAGAGAGAATGGAAGGGAAAGGAGAAGTTGGATGATGAGACTAGACGAGAGCTTATGAGGAAGAAGCTTTGCTTCAGCTGCAGAGATCCTTGGGTCCCAGGCCACAGGTACATGGGCAAGGGAAAGATTCATTATATTGAGGTAGCAACAGACAGCGTGGACAGTTAGGAGGAGGAGCAGGATAGTGGATCCACTAGTTCAGAAGAGGAGTCAACACCAACAGAGGAGAAACTTACCCGTAGACCACCGACACTGGCAGGAGCCCATCCTCCATTAGTCCCACAACCGCCAGAGCAAGCTAACATGAGGAAACCAACAAAGGGAGGAGTCATAGAAACCCTTTCCGGTGTTCCCAGGTACGATACCCTCCGTATCAGAGGGATTATTTAGGGGCAATGGGAAATCGCCTTGATAGATGGTGGGGCCACCCACAACTTCATCGATGCTTCACTAGTATTGAGATGGGCACTTCAGACAGAGGAGTTTGAGGGGTTTGATGTTGCAGTAGCAGATGGCCACACAGTGGAGTGTCTAGATAGAATTCCAAACTTAGAGATGAAGTTACGAGTGAGAGACACATTTTATGTGGTTGACCTATCAGACACAGATGTGGTGTTAGGAGTTTAGTGGATGATTGCCTTGGGAAAAATCACTACCAACTACCAAACCTTGGAAATGGGATTTAGAAATCAGGATGGGAAGAAGGTTGTTCTAAGAGGTATGTCGACAGGAGCACCTAGGACAGTTTTAGCCAAGAGGATGGAGAGGATATTCAGACATGGGGAGATAGCATATGCCGCAGAATGTTTGATCACTACTCATAAGGATTCAAAAGATCGACAACAATACCACACAGAGATCAAGAATTTATTGGGAGGACATCAACGGGTCTTTGAGGCAATGCCACCAGGGAGACCACCTGACAGGGGGTTTGAGCACACCATTGAGTTAGAGGAGGGGGCCAAACCTATGATCACCCCCTCTATCATCATCCCAGGAGTTTCAAGGATGAGATAGAGAAGGCAATCAAGGAATTGTTGGCGATGGGACACATCAGACCGAGCAACAGCCCATTTGCTTCTTCAGTTGTCTTAGTTCTGAAGAAGGATGGCACCTTGGGGATGTGCATTGATTACCGAGCCTTGAACAAGAAAACCATAAAAAACCGGTACCCTATCCCACGCATTGACGAGTTCATGGATGAACTGCATGGGGCAATTTTCTTCTTAAAAATTGATCTACACTCTGGATATCACCAGATCAGCATCCGAGAGTAGGACATAGAAAAGACGACATTTCAATGTCATTTTGGACACTTCGAGTTTCTGGTTATGCCATTTGGGATAACCAATGCACCCGCTACATTCCAGTCTTGAATGAACCATATATTCAGGGATCAGTTAAGGAAATCAATCTTGGTTTTCTTCGACGACATCTTGATCTATAGCCGGTCATGGTAGGAGCATATGAGGCACCTGGATGAGGTATTGAGCATCATGGAGGCACAATCATTATATGCCAAAGAGTCCAAGTGTGAGTTTGGTATGATAGAGATACTTTACTTAGGCCACATCATCAATGCACAGGGGGTACAGGTGCACCAAGAGAAGATCAGGGCCATTCTGGATTGGCCGACACCTAAGAACGTGACAGAATTGAGGAGCTTCTTTGGGTTGTGCAGCTATTACAGGTGGTTTGTCTTGGGTTTTTCTCAGCTTGGAGCATCATTGAAAAATCTTACCAAGCATGGGGCCTTCATATGGACCGAGAAATCGCAGGAAGCCTTTGATCACATGAAGGAAGTCATGGGAAATTGTCCAGTGTTGGCACTACCAGACTTCACCCTGCCATTTGTACTAGAGTGTGACGCATTCGGTGAAGGGATCGATGTTGTTTTTATGCAGGGAGGACACCCCATTGTATTCAAGAGCCGGAAGCTTAGTCAACCTGAGAGGTTGTACTCCATTTATGACAAGAAAATGTTGGCAATCCTGCATGCCTTGACCAAGTTCAGACAATATTTGGTGGGCAACAAATTCGTGGTCAAGGTCGATCACAATAGTTTGAAGTATTTCCTTGAACAGAAGGACCTCAATGAGTGCCAACAGAAATGGGTGACAAAGGTACATGCATTCGACTTTGACATAGAGTATGTCAAGGGGAAGAAGAACATTGTGGATGATGCACTATCGAGGAGACCTGCGGCATGCTCTTTGATGGAGATTTTAGTAGATTGGAAATCCCACTTGTTAGTGGAATATTCAAAGAACAAGTTCGCTTGTGAGGTGATGGATGGGAAGATACAGGACGACTGGTACAGGGTCATTAACGATGTCATATTTTACAATGATAGAGTTTACTTGGTGCCAGATTCAGGGCTTAAGAAGAAAATCCTCACCGCAATTCTTGATTCACCTCTAGCAGGCAATCAGGGGTTTTTCAAAACCTACAGACAGATCAGAGAGAGGTTCTCATGGAAGGGACTCAAATAAGACGTTATGAGACACGTCAGTGAGTGTGTGGCTTGCCAGCAGAACAAATCAGAGCATGCTCTTCCAGGAGGGCTACCTCATCCACTCCCCATTCCAGAGCAGAAATGGGAGAGTATATCTATGGACTTCATAACCGGTCTACCCAAGGTCCAGGATAAGGACTGTATCTATGTAGTGGTCGACAGATTGACCAAGTTTGCTCACTTCTACGCCATACCGATAGAGTACAATGTAGTTTAGGTAGTCGATCTTTTCTTCAGGGAGCTCTTCAGACTTCATGGGTTGCCAAAGAACATCGTCAATGACATGGACAATCGGTTCATAGGGATATTTTGGCGAGAGTTGTATCGGTTTGTGGGGACAGATTTGACACCTAGCACCAGCTATCACCCTCAGACAGATGGGCAGACTGAGATTGTCAACAAGTGGGTTGAAGGGTATTTGAGGAACTATGTAGGAGGAAAACGAAGAACGTGGGTAAAGTGGTTACATTTAGGGGAACATTGCTACAACACCACCTTCCACATATCCATTGGTATGACACCCTTCCGAGCATTGTACGGATATTATGCTCCCACTTTGGTAGACTTGGTCTTCATGGAGAGAAGAGATCCCAAGGCCAAGGATTGGATCATAGAGATTCAGGAGATTCTCAAATTGTTGAAAGAGAACCTGCAGACGGCGCAAAACCGACAGAAGATAAGCGCGAATAGGCACAAGATAGAGTGCAACTTTGAGGTTGGAGATTTGGTTTTCTTGAGACTCCAACCCTACAGATAGTCATCTCTGAAGAAGAGTGGAGCCGAGAAGCTCAAGCTCAGATTTTATGGTCCTTACAGGATCATGCGTCGAGTAGGCGAGGATTCTTACGAGCTAGAGCTTCCAAAGGGGAGAAAGATTCATAACGTGTTCCACATGTCTTGCCTAAAAAATGAAGTGGGATCATTCATTAACACATCAGAGGAGCTTCCCCCATTAGATGAGGAGGGACAGTTGGAGTTAGTTTCGGAGGAGGTTTTGGAGTTCTGGGAGTGGAAACTAAGGAGCAGGGTCATTAGAGAGTGTTTGATCAGATGGAGAGGGCTTCCAGTAGAGGACGCTACTTGGGAGAGTGAGCAAGTGTTGCAGCACCTTGGACTGGTATTGCTTGAGGACAACCAATTTCGGAAAGGGAGGACTGTAATGTCCCTTTCCAAACAGGAGCTCCAGAAAAGGAGGCTTAATGGTCTAAACCACCTTGTTAGACTATAGCCAGGGCCAAAGAGGGGTAAACAGGGTTACTAGAGGTCACTCTAGTCACAGGTGTTATATTCGGAAAGTGACATTGAGCTAACAAGGGTTAACAACGCTTTTAAGTCATTATGAGCTAAAAATAGAAGTCAACAATGAATTAGGGTTTCAACAATGATTTAGGGTTTTAGCATGATTTGTGGTTTTGGAAAGCTATAAAGGAAGGGTCAGTGACCTAATTCATCATTATGCAGATTATGACTTGTCATTGAGGAGAAGAGGTGCATCTCAGGAGAGATAGTTCGGTGTATTCTAGGAGGAAGACACCAGTTGGTTGATTTCGGTGATGAAAGACACACCCTAGTCACAGGGAAGATCATCCAGGTCTTCCATCATTCTTCATTGATTCCACAATGCTCCCATATTCCGGGTATTATCTTTTAGTTGCTTATTTGTATTCCGGCTAAGATCCTTTTGTCTTTTGATCTAGCCGAGTGTTGTTATTTTATTCAGCCGTAGTTGCTTATTTATATTCTGACTAAGATCCTTTGTATGTTGATCTAGTCGAGTATTGTTTGTTATTCAGCTGCATTCGGCCATTTTGTAATCCACAAAGATATCATAATACAAAATTGCAGTCCTTTGTCACGTTTATTATTTGTATGATAATTTATATGATGTAAACCTTTGATCCTACACACACATTAGCAACATTTCCTGGACTAGCCAAGTTAGGAACATTACATGTGCTAACATGAAAACATACAAAATAATCCAGTTGGATTAGGCGAGAGTCCACCAGTATCCACCTGGAGGATGTGTGTGGCTTCTGACATCCCCAGAAGTGTAAAACCCACAATTAAAAAGAAGTACATAAGAACATTCTAAACAGAAATGAACAAGAAGAGCCTGTTGGAATAGGTGGGTCGTCACCAATATGCAACTGGATCAATCCTCCCCCCTTAAGATGAAATGGTTTTCATTGCATTGAGTTCCCCGATCAGGTGAGGAAACTTCTGTTGGATTTGGCCCTGGGTGAGCCACTTCCCTTGGTGTAGGAGTTTCCTTGCCTTGACAACCTGATAAAGTTGGATCCTCTACTGGCGAGTGCCCTTGACCTGTGTGACCACTATATGATTAGTGGATGCTTGTTCAATGCAGTCAGGGTTGAGCTATGTTGGTGTCAACTATTTTGTGATCTCTAAGGTGTCTAATAATGGTGGAAAATATGGTCGAAGGAGGTCCACATTGAACATTGGATGCAGGCCAAAGAAGGGTGGAGAGTTGAGCTCAAAATCATTGCTACCCACAACCTTGGCGATAGTGTAAGGCCCATAGGGAAGTGGGAAAATATTCTTATGGAGCCCTATGAGACGCTCCTTCTGCAAATGTAACTAGACTTTGTTGCCAACCTACAATTGGTGTGGTACCCTATGTTGATCATGGTGCTGCTTGTACATAGAATTGGATTTCTGTAGAATCTCTTGGACCTGTTGGCGGATGTGTTGAATCCACTCAATGAATCTGGTGGCTTTGTCGATCACAGATTGATCATGGGAAGAGTATGTTTGTGCAGTGGAAAGAGGTAGTGCAACATCAATGGGTCCTAAGGGTTGGAATCCCATACCCACCTGAAATGGGCTATGGCCGTTGGAGCTATGGAGAGCCCTATTGTAACTTTGTTGAACATAGGGGAGACTCTCGTCCCATGTATGTGGATGCTTAGAATTGTACATGCACATGATGTGCACAATCATTTGATTGATGACCTATGTTTTCTCGTCGGTTTGGGGGTGGAAAGAAGTGGACTTTGTGAGCTTGGTGTCCAACAGTGACCAGAGAATCGACCAAAATGTGTTGAGGAATCTGATGCCTCGATCAGAGATGATGGTCTGTGGTATCCCAAAGTGGATCCACACTCGTTCGAGCAAGAGCTTGGAAGTATCTATCGTTGTGATATTCTTATTGCATGTTGTTAGGATTTCCATCTTCGAAAAATGATCAACGACCACAAATACACAGTCATTTCCTTGCTTGGTGGATGACAGGCCAAACATGTAATCCTTTGAGATGGATTCCCAAGGATTCTTAGGAATAGGAAGAGGGTTGTATAAGCCTTTCTTCTTGATGGTTGGATTGGAAATGGCACAGGAAGTGCAATATCTGATATACTTGTTGACATCCTATCGAAGTTTTGGCCAATAAAAATGTTTCCGAAGAATGGCCACAATTTTCTCCACGCCAAAATGTCCTACCAGTCGACTATACTGGGCTTCCCAAATCATGTATGCACGCTCACTTGTAGTAACACAGAGATGGCCCAGGTGGCATAAGAGTCCATCTTGAATGTGAAAATTGGCGACAGTCGCGTCTGTACCCAAGAGTTGATAGGTGGTGGCGAAGTCTGGATATTGTTGATAATGTTGGGGCCACTTGGATGCTTCATGTCCACAGGAATGGAGCACAGTGGTGAGTGCAGCCAAAGGAGGCTGATTGTGGCAGTCAACGACATGATTTGAGATACCTGTCTTATATTTGATGTTGAGATGGAAATGTTGTAGGTAGGTGGAGCACTTTTGATGGCGGTCGTTCTGCAATTTCCCCTGTGTTTGTATGAACTGTAGAGGCTTTTGATCAGTGTGTATGGTCGTCTCTTTTCCTAGAATGTAATGTTTTCATTGACGACAGGCTTGTACAAAGCCAATAATTTCTTCTAGGAATGAATAAGGATGTTGCTAATTACATTACTAGGT
Source organism: Picea glauca (assembly GCA_000966675.3). NCBI lineage: Eukaryota > Viridiplantae > Streptophyta > Pinopsida > Pinales > Pinaceae > Picea > Picea glauca. Next base: position 62,643 of record JZKD02S0336749.1, on the reverse strand, counting down.
AAATGAAATGTCAAAGAGTGAACATTGAGAATAGACACCTATCAAGTTTTCTACAACCATTACTAATCCCAAAGTAGAAATGAGAAGTTGTAGCAATTGAGTTTATCACATAATTGTGTAGGAAAATAAGACAATGTGATTCAATAATGGTAGTGGTGGATAAATTGACAAAAATTGAACATTTTATTCTAGTCAAGATGACTCATAAAGAAGCTAATATTGCATAAATTTACATGAAGGAAATTGCTAGGTTGCATAGAGTACCTAAGGAAATTGTTTGAGAAAAAGATTCAAAGTTTACACCAAATGTTTGGAGAGGATTTTTTAAGGTATTTGATACAAATCTAACTTTTATTACAACATACCATCCATAGTCAAATCAGTAGACAAAGAAAGTCAAATAAGTTATTAAAGACATGTTAAGAATTGATGTGATGAAAAATCCATCTAAGTGGGAAGATTGTTTTCATTTGATTGAGTTTTCCTACAAAGTGGGAAAAATGCATTTTTGAAAGTGAAGCTCAAGAAGAGCTCATTGAAGCTAAGAAGTTTCACCAAGCTAGTAGCCATATTTTTTGGTCCATTTGAAATATTAGAAAGAATAGGGCCATTTTCATACATGCTTACATTTCCTGCTTCCATGAATGTGCATAAAGTATTTCATGCATCTTTTCTGAAAAAGTATGTACATGATCCTAACCATGTCAATGATTGGACTTTTATCTAGGTGGAGACAGAAGGAGACTTTGAGGTACAACCAATGTGTATACTATATAGGAAGTTCATGGTGCTCCATAACAAATCCATAGGGTAGGTAAAGGTCCAATGGACATACTACAACCCTAAAGAATTGACATGGGAGTTGGAAGATTCAAATTTGGGACATAGAGACCCAAATTTGTTGAACTCGGTTATTGGAGCCAAAACTTGTTGATGATGTTTAAAAGGAGGAACATACCTCTGGGACAAAATATGGAAAAATAAAAATTCACTTGAGATTGATGAAAAATAATTAGTTAGAATGAAGGGGGAGAGAGAAGGCTCAATGATCTAAAAAATGACTTGGAAGAACAAGTCTTTGATCTAGAATCAATGTCCTTGGGAAGTCAAAGATGGCTCAATATCCTTATTTTATGAAAATTTCGGACAAAAGTTTCCTAAATTACAGGATCGCCATCAACTATGGGAAATGAAGATAGATCTAAATTCCCCCCAACCGTTTCTATTTTCCCACTTTTGGTAGTCAACACCTGATTTGGACATTTGGAGGGATTGACTCTTCAAACCATATCATCTTGTGATCTCCTAGCAAATTGATACCAAAGTCTTTGAAGCTGAAGTATTATTACGTAAAATCCAAGTGAGGGAGGGACGAGATAACATCAAGGGGGGATATAAACCAACAAACAATTTGAATACATGGGAATTTTATCACATTAAAGTAGGTCATCACCTCATTTTTAAAGAGGAAAAATTTGGAAAGAAAACCTTTGGCCTAAGGTTGACACTTTCCTCTAGCTGGTGAAAAAAAAATCCTCACTTGGGACTAACATTCTCATTAGGGATTTATTTTTGTTTCCTTTTATTTCCTTTGTAACTGCGATGAGGAAATAATAGAGCATTTCCAAAACCCATGTTCCCTCAGCTCTGAAATTTAGGATCAAGGGGCCTCCTTGTTTCGACAATTCGATAGACATACAAACAACATATAAGATATTATGGCTTCTTGGCACACTAATATTTATGAGAGCCTTGTGTTGAATATGATATGGTAGCTCTTTCATGGCTTCATTATGTGGGAGACCTAGAAAGGAAGGATTCAACACATTTTTGAAGATATTGAGCAAAACCGATTGATGTTATAGGAGTGCATCAAACATAATATTCAGGAAACTATAAGAGTCATTCATTGGAAAACTAAGGAGCTTTCATGCAATAGTAGGGAGAAACGTATTTTGAATGTAATTGGAACTTCGATATTTCTCCCTTGGTAAGAAGGAATATTTTGAGTTTTCTTTCTTTGTCCAGCCTGATAATGTGGTCTCCCCCTTCTTTGGATTTTATTAATCTCAAATTTGATGGAGTTTCTAAAGGCAACCCTGGCCCATCAGGCTTTGGAGGGGTCTTTCAAAATTCATCAAGGGAAATTTTTCGCTTATTTGTTGGTAGTCTAGGTTATGACAGTAATAATGGAGATGAGCTATGGGATTTTACCCAATGGTTTAGGTTTGCAACACATTGTTGTTACTCTAAGATCATTGTTGAAGGAGATTATCAACTTATCATTCAAATGTTATCCAAACTTCATAATGGTTCCTCTCTTAATAAGATCTTTTCCAACTGGTGACTTGTAGCCAACCTGACCCTCATTTAATATGATATTGGATCCATTCCAGTCCTCATAGCTTCACAGGTTAGAAGAAACACAAGTAGAGTGGTTTTCTCCTTAGCTAATGAAGGAGTTAATTTAATAATGGGAGATATTTACGAGGCTTGGGAAACATGTCCAACCGATATCTTTAAATTTAATTATCATATATTAGCTCAACAAGATTTGGTCTCCCCGAATAGGGCATGAAAAGCTAGAACTTCAACTCTTTTTATCTCTATATTAGTGTAATTTCTTTTTATAATGGACTAATATGCAAAATGTAAAATGTTTGGCGATTCCTTTGTAAAAATATTCAAATTTCTAAGGATTTTATATAGTTTCTATAAATTTTTGGCCATTTTTAAGGTAAAATAATTTTATTTTATCAAATTTGGTCCAAAAAAATGGAATTGATGAATCTTTTTTCTAAGAAAAATCATGGAAAATTAGTCCATTTGCTAAATTTAACCCCTAAAATCATCTATGCTCTATATGAATTTGCTACTAATTAATATAACTTCTTTACATAAATTATTACCTATAATATATATATATATATATATATATATATATATATATATATATATATATATATATATATATATATATAATGTGTTATTGAAAATTACTCTTAAGAGTTTTTTCTCTTTCTTTAAACACATCAATGAAAAAAAAAAATCAAAATGGAAAACATTGGAAAACATTGCAACAAAAGGTAAGAATTCCACGTTACACTTTTACAACAAGCTAATCTTTAACTTTCTATAAATATAAAACTAATATTAATATTAATATTATTTTTTTTTCATGGAAAAAATCATAATTTTATTTAAAGAATATAATTACATTTTGTAGATACATGTCACCACATGTATTGCGGTTATTGCATAGAGGCAGTGCAAAAACAATATTTTTATAGAGGACAAAAAAGCCTCCTCCTGGAGAGGCTTGAGAGACAAAAAGAGGATCATCCCTTCATCAAAATACCAAGAAACACCACAGAGTGTCCCACTTACATCCAAGAGCCCAAGAGGAAAAAACTAATAGGAGTGCAAAACAAAGGAAAATTGTTCTTGGAGGTTAAAAACCCTCAAATTTGTCTTTTGAAAAGAAAGCATTCTATCAAGATATACAATAGTATAGACTTATGCACATTAAGCTATCCAATTGAGAATATCAAATAGGATCATCTGAAGTGTCAATATGAAAGGAGAATGAGTAGAGTCTGGGATGGTCTCGTCCTTTGATTCGTGGATAGTCTAAGGCCCAAAAGCAAACTTTATGCCAGATTTGGATAGAGTGTCTACATCAACATTTTGTTCTATGTAGACATGATGAATAGAAAAAGAGTCAAAACTATTTAAAATCTTTGAATTTTCCTGGTCCAATTCACTATATACAAAGAATCACCATAAATTTGTAGTGAATTCACCCCCTTTGCTTTTGTGAAAAGAATAAGCTATTTTAAGGCCATAAATTCATCATAGTTATTCCAGTCAGATCTAAGCCCAACAATGAAAGACTCCTCGCTTTCCACCATTGGATCCAACCCATTTTGGCTATATATATATATATATATATAATTTAAAATTTCAAGTTTACTCATATTGTGGAAGCTTATAGACAAAGTTGGCAAGTGACCTCATCATTAGTTAAAACAATGTGTCTCTAAAGCTTAATTAAATTTAATGTATACATATAGAATTAATATATACATCTTTATTTATTTTATTATACATGTGTAATGTACTCGAGATCAACACCACTAAAAAACTTTCTCTGATACCAATCTGTAATGTACCCAAAACAACAAATCTAAAATGATTATTTATGGAATAATCAATAACTCCTTACATGTAACAAAGGCTCTCCACATCCTACCATTCATTCCCATGACATACCCATCACACTGATGAGCAACAGTGACTGAGGAATCCCTAAATGAATGAATGAACCCATAAATAACCCACAAACATGGTTTAAATAGCAAAGATTCCCAAGGCACATCATGGTCTCCCCAAGAGATTCATGTGCTCCCTCCTTCACCCCGGAACACAAAAATGTGTAAATAAATAATTAATAAAATGAATAACCCCTCACAACCTCCTATCTTTATTCTTGTTCATCTTACTCCTTCACCCCGGAACACAAAAATGTGTAAATAAATAATTAATAAAATGAATAACCCCTCACAACCTCCTATCTTTATTCTTGTTCATCTTACAGAGATGTATTTTATTTTAATATATTTAAAGTATTACATTTCTAGACACCCCTAAATTACATTTACATAAATAAATTTTAATTTATAAGGATTAAAATAGATGATGTTACAACCTGCCACTACATATATAACAAGAGCAACAAAGATGCTTATAATACCTCTAAATTATATGTAGTTAATAGATTTAGTGATCCATGGAAACTGAGAAACAACGTAGAAGCCATAAAGAAACTGTGAGAACACGTAGGTCGCATGTAGTGAGAAGTGGCCACGTCTCGTGACGCCATCCAACATTTTGGTGCCCAGAAATAAAGCCAAAGCCAATAAAGACAAATCCCCATTGCCCATTTCGCAATCACGGAAAGCGTTCAAACCGTAAGCTGGTGGTCAGTTGGAAAATAAAAGGGGAATTAAACACATTACTCCTGTGCATGGAATTACCAATGCAAAATATGTTTGAAAATCTCTGAATTCACGCGCAAATATTCCAACCTCCGAGCCAATAGGCATGAAAATCTCTGAATTTTATGGGCTGTGCAACGAAATTTTATGGGCTGTGCAACGATGGACATCTTAAGGGAGATAAAGCTCGGTGTCAACAACAATTCTCATGAAGATTCCAATAAAAATAAAAATATTGGATACATCAGCTAATTAATGATAGAGAAAAATATATTATATATTAAAAAATTAAAATGTTTGTTTTTTATGTTTAAGATTAGGTAAGAAAAATATATTATATATTAAAAAATTAAAATGTTTGTTTTTTTATGTTTAAGATTAGGTTGTTTGTAAAAAATTGAATTCTAAATACATAAAACTTTTAATAAAAATAATAAATACAACAACCAATTGATGATGAGAAAAATATATTAGTTAATATATTCAAAAATAAAAATATTTATTCTGTTTGCAAATTTTTTAAATCAAACTAAACTAATATGTAATCAACACAGGAGCTAAAGCTATATTTCATTAATTCCCCATTCGAAATGTTTTGAAGGCGGATATCTCAGAGTTAACGAGACAATTTAGTGTTTGTCTGTTTTCTCACACGGTTATAAAAGTTGGCGTCAACTTTTTGTGCCTCGTGCAAGTGACAGTTCTATACGCTGGTGGCATCTTTCTGTACATGATGGAAGTGACTGCACCATGAAGTAAGTTGTAGGTGCCAAAGCTTCAAGGTTTTCTAATCAACGACGTATACTTTTATTTTATAAGTTTCCAGTTTACCCCTATAAAGAATTTGGGCCGATTTGATTGCGTATAGGGTGATGAATTGAATAACATGGGGTAGCAACTAGGATTTCTCTGTTTATGTAAGATATATGTTTACAACCACTTTTCGATCTCTGTTATTTGTAGAGCATGAGCTTGTATTAAATACTACTGCTCGCAGATATATCGCCACTAATACCATCCTATTACATTGACTTTGATATTGAGATCCTATATATTGCTTGTAATTACTTTTTTAAGGAAAGGTTTATTTCAAATTTAGAATGGATTGCTACACATAAACAAGGGAAATAGCTGGAGCTAGTCCGGCATTTCCTAATTAGATTATGTTTTATCTAGTTCATAACAGAAATTAAAACATTTTATAATTTTTATAGTAATTATAAGATAGTGTAAATTATGATTTATATTTTAGTAAATTTGTTACATATTTGGTTCTTTAATGGTATTAAAGCAGATAACTTTGATAAAGTAGATGTATTGAAATAAAATTGATAGAATGGAACAAGGTTGTGTGGCAGTGTAGTCCCTGCCAACTAGGTTAGAAAACAAAATGTGGAAAATGGGGTCGAAATGTAAATGAAATGAAGTGTTGGGTGCAAAATGTATATCACGGAAATGTTGTGTGCAACATGTATATAACATGGGGCAAAACATGACGGAACATGGGGCAAAAGTAAATGACGCTTGGCAGGAAAACACCATATATATTTTGAAAGTATATAACAAACTATAAATTTGTTGACAGTGGAAGAATAAAATTGGAAATTTAAATGCATTTGCCCTATGGAGTGTTGAAAGATAAAAATATATGAAGACATAAAATTAAAAGGAGAAGAAATATAAAAATTTAAATGCATCTGTGAACATGGGATATAAGTAAATGACGCTTGCATTGTAGAGCACCATTTATTTTGAAATATATAAAAAAAAAGAGTTTGTAACATATAAAAAATTCAATGTAATTGTCAGGCAGAGTGGTGAAAGATAAAAATAAAAATATGTAACATATTAAAATTAAATGCATTTGTGATACAAACTGGTGTAAGATAAAGAATAAAGTCTATAACATATAATAATTTAAATGCATTTTTATTTGAAATATGTCCAAAAATAAAAGTTTGTTACATAATACTAGAAATTTTAAAATATACAAAGAAATGAAAGTCTGTTACATATAAACTGGAATTTCAATGCGTTTGTCATGTAGACTGGGATTGTAGCTCCTGCAGACCATTACAAAAATATGTACAAGAAACAATATTGTGAAAAGAAGATAGAGTGCAATATCTGCAAAAATAAAATAAATGGAAAGGTATAAGTGTTTTCCTATACATCTCTATTTAAGAAACTGGAATAAGTCGGTTGATAAACAAAGAATGATGCGATTAGTAAACTTACAGTGAGGGTACATATGAGCCCTTTGGCTATTTTCTTGTGGCTGTGTTTCATTGATGTCGTCGATGACTGCAGTTTCAAGGATGTCCTCAACGACTACTGGAACGCTGGCAACTGCCTGTTGCCTTTCGTCGACGGCCTGTTTCAATTACCTTTCGATCCATTCTTCAATGTAGCTTCTCATTGGGGCGACGTTGATCTCATTCCAGATTTTTATGTTGAAAAGATCATTTTCTAATTCTCGGAAGTTGATAGAAAGATTACAGAGAGCCTGATGATTTTTCTCATTCTGTACTGCATATTTGACTAGCCAGTCATGGACGTGAGTTTGATCAAATTGAGGGATGTTGTAAAACTTTTCTAGAGACAAGGCCTTAAACATATCAACCTATTTATCGAACTCTTTCTTGGTTAAGGGCAATGAGTTTGCAATTAAGTTGTGGTCTTGGAAGTCGTTGGTTTTCCCAGCTAAGTCTATATTCGATAGCCTAATGAATAATTGATCTTTCTTTGATATGGCTTGTTCACATGACTTAACAATGAGATGCAGGTTCTTCACTTTTTCTTTCCAACATGCATTCAATTGACCGATCCGATTTTTGGATGGAAGATCTTCTTCTCCTCTTTTTGTTTATGTTATATTGTTGACAAATTTGCCAAAAGGATTGACCATTTTTAAAAAGAATGTTTCTTCATATTTAAACTCGGCTTGCAAAATCTCGAGCAAACTATGTGCCTTGGTTCCAAGGGAACTGATGGTTTGTGATCTTTTCCACGCCTCGGTAACCAGTTCCATTATTTTTTTGATATTATCCTCCACATATCCTTCACAGGATGCGAGGAGGGTGGAGGATGTTTTTACATTGGGTGCAAGGGTGCCAGGCATGGCTATTTCCAAAGGATTGACAAGCAATGGCATAGCAATGAAAGAGTCTTCCAATTCCTTGACCCTGTTCTTTAGTCTGGCATTCTCGGTCTCCATGCTTCCAATGGAATCATGAAGTGCTTCTCCGTTGGCGGTGTGAAGTTGACAGATTTGGGACGGTCGCATGTTGGCAACGTGAACCTCTGAACAAGATTTGCCTTTCTTATTTTTAACATCTTTTTTCTCAATTATCAATTTTTTGGACTGGCTATCAAAAGCAACGCTCTGGAACACGAAGGATTCATCTTCGTCAAAATTTTCAGTGACGGATATGTCCATTAGATGGCTATGGTGGATGGTGTCTCCAAGATGATCAAGGAAGTGGATCATGCTATCCATATTAGTGTCAAGTTCCATGTTCTCACTCTGAATTTCTGGCTCTTCCACCTGTCCCAATTTTTTTTTTCTCTTCTTCTCTAGTGGAAGCTTGTGGGAACTATCAATTTTAGAATGAGGAGGGTCGTTATCTTCTCCTCCGTTTGAAGAACTCTAAGTTTCTTTGTTGTGGTGGTGGGTCGTTGGAGCGATGATCTGGGATGTCGTACTTTTTAGAGTGGTATTTGCGAATTGAACACTCTTCTCACTAGGGCCTTTCCCCTATTGTGTGTATAATTTAGTGCAGCTTTGCACTGTGTCCACGTCGTCGGCATCAGAGGCAGGACCGTTGTCGCCACTATATCTGCTTTTGGGTAGGTGTTTATTTAAAAAACAATCGTTGAGGCCAAGTGCTTGTAAATGTTGTCAAAAAATATTATAGGGGTCAAACACTCTTATGATTTGAGCATATATTAGGTTGGAGATGCTAGAATGTGCTGCGAAATCATCAATTTTTTTGATGTTTTTCAACACGAACTCTCCTACTTTCCAAGGTAGAGGAATGGATTGTTTTTTTTTCTTCTTTTGGAACAGATGGAACTAGTAGATGTATTGGTGTGCTACTTCTGCAACAAACATTATTTCCATAGTGTGACATAGAAGGAGAGTAGGTTGTTCCGTGGAGCCAAAAATTCTTATCACAGTGTAACTATCCAAAAGTTCGAGTGTCGCCTTCTTGTCCAAAAAACAAGTTGCATGTTCAGATATGCAGGGAGTATCTTCTCCTAGCAACAAAACTTTGAAAACAGATAGGAAGCCATTGAAAACATCATAAAAACAGTGGGAAGCCTTGTGCTTCCATAAGGCCTGGTACTAGAACGTTATTGGGTGCAATTCACAGTTGACATTCTTAGACAAAGATAGTTGCGAAAAGTGACATGAATATGCTATTGCAAAAACTAAATAGGACGACATAGAAAATTTCTTTTCCCTTTTGTAGCTTGACAATTGGGAACAGATTTCATCGAAAATTAACCTACCCCAATAAAAAATTGCGTGTTCGTTGACTGTGAAATACAAGATATAAAGAGCCATGCAGGAAAGAGTTGTTGTGGAATCCTATCCGTTTATTCTTTTAAACAACCAGGCAATTTCATGAAATGGATTTCTAAAGGAACTCACCTGCATGCTTGTAATATCTTCAGGAACTAGTAGCAGGTTTTCCAAAAAATGGGGCAAGAGGTCCAATCCATTATTATGATTTGCTAGGAACTATTTGCAATCTTCTCCTCTAAACGTCAATGTTGGCTCCGAAAATTTTAGCATCTAGCGAAAGACTTGAGGTGACAAATAAACAAAAGAGTGGTCTTGCAGTGGAATAATTATTTTCTCTGAAACAAATTTATCGACGCACTAAGAGACTAGGTCCTTATAGTGAAAAACCTCAAGGACACAGCCTGCATGAGTAGTCCTGGAAGTCCAAATTACTTGGTTCTCTGCAGTAGAGGTTGATTAATAAGAATATGCCCTGGACCACTAGAAGTTCTGGTCCTCACACCTAAAGATGTTGAGTGTATCTCAACATAACTGTTGTCGAGTTGATGCCATATCTTTATGAGAACTTTGGTTTGCTGCAGATTATGTTTTAAATGAACAGTTATAGCGGATAATGTAACTCTTCGCTAAATCTTGGTTAAATGCTTATGAATGGGAAATCTCCTCGAGCCTTTTGCTGAGTAATGACAATATGTATGGGTGGTACATGATGAACTGTTAGCAGTAAAACTTATTTATTGCAAATTTAGAAATGCGAAGGTGACGGGTACGACAAAGAGAAATTAAGGATTGGAGGTTTCGTGAACGTGCAAAGGCCAATATATGCGAACAGGATTTCACGATTTTGAAATCCACACTCGAAAGGGATAGTATAATCCCCCCGCAAATTTTGGTTTAATGCGCATCAATACGAGATCTCCTCGAGCCTTTTTCCCATCAATGACAATTTATATGATTTCTGCATGGTGATCAGTTAGAATTAAATGCCAACAATTCCATATTTAGAAACAAGATATATATATATATATATATATATAAACTTTTTTTTTTCTTTTATTATAGACAAGTGCGATGGTGATAGAAACAACGGAGAGCAGGGAAAGAATGGCAAGCTTTGAAAAGCGGTCAGACGAAATTCAAAAAAGGATTACGAGGATACTAAGGACAACCAAGTGTTGCATGGTCAAATTTCATGTATCAAATTTTTTGAGTGCAAAATGTGTAAAACGGAAGAGATCATGATGGGGTAGTTCAGCGACCAGTTTGTATATTTGCGGAATTTCGACAAAGTGGCTAAGTATGGAATAGGGAAATTGCTAATTTCATGCGTAGCAATAAGATCTTATATATAATTGGAAACTGATAATTGCAAAGGGGCGGGAGCATAGGAAACAACGACTACCCGCTGAATATTTCTTCAACCTGCCAAACCGACGATCCGACAAATAAATTTGAAGAAATGGCGAATTATGGAAAGAGGACAGACGAGCTTCAAAATGGGGTGATAATAGTTCCACAAAATATGCGAGGACCTGGCGGTTAAATTGTATTTCTCGGATGTTTTCAGTGCAAAATGTATAGCACGGAAGAGGGCAAGTCGGACTGTCAATTTTTATAGTGCGGAACTATGGGTGGTGTTTGCAACACATAGAAGTATAGACAAAATACTTTGCCTTTTAATATAGATTATGTGCCACAAATGTGGTATGGCTTGTTTTAGCACTTTTCCATCAATAAAGAAAGACAATCATGAGTCTGTCAGCCCTGGAGAACGTCTGTCAATTTTTATATCGCGGAGTTCCGAATGTTTTTTGGAGGTCACGGAAAAGTAGAAGTGAAATGTCGACCCACCCAACGGGCAAGTCCGCTTGTCAATTTGTATATCGTGGAACTCTGGGTGCTAGTTGTAGGACACATAACAATAGAGGGTCAACTTGAAGAAAGGGGAAGTGGTCATTGGAAACGTGTCAATCCGCCAAGCTGCGCAGCAAGGCATTTTTGGGAAAAAAATGATTAAGTAACCAGGAAGAGAAACTAGAGGGAATAAAAGAGTGGGAAAATAAAAAGTCGAGAGGCAGTTTTCGTAAGTGTGAGTTGGTTTCAAAGAAGCCCCATTGTTGCAAAACCATCATTTTCTACTAATTGTCAACAAATGCATTGTTGAAGATTAGATTTTATTGCAACGTGTGCATGTAAATATGTTCTTCATACATTCTTCCATGACTGTAAAATATTAAGTTAACTACTAAACTTCATTTTCTACTAATTGCAATAAAATGCTTTGTTAAAGATTAGATTTTATTGGAACGTGTGGGTGTAACTGTGTTCTTGATACATTCTTCCATGACTGCAACATATTAACTCAACTATTAAACTTCTTGCATTATGGTTTGTTAGCATTAAAACTTAATAATTGCATGTCTAGAAACAAGAATAACAATTTCACTACAACATTGTGCATTGGTATTATTATGTTCTATCTGCATTGGGAATAGAATTGAACATTGATTTCAAAGTGTGCAATCCATTTTTTGTTTGCATAAAAGGCTGGTGGATTGACATAGTGCATTGTTATATAATTGTTAGATGTTCCATTTTAGAAAAAAAATAACCCAAATAAACACAATATCGAAGAAGTACGAGAGCACCGAACCATGCCAATGAGAACATGCATTAAATCCAGAAAAGAAGCAGCAACGAAGAGTCAAAGGCAAATATTTCTTAATAGAAAATCCATTTAAAAAAAAAACAACACCAAGTATTGTACATCTATCCTTAGAAATTGGACCCAGTTCTTCAGGCCAAAAAATTGAACGTATCTGCGAAAAACACATGCAAGGGATCCGCAGTATGCAAGATCTTTGCAGTTTTCTCCTCAATGAATCATCCTGTGATGAAATTGCTAGTTTTCAGAAGATTCTAGTGAGGAAGAAGATGAAAAATATTGCAGGGAAAATGGAATAGCCCTTATCTTATACCACCTTTGCAAAGTCCAAAACAATTCAGGAGCACAGGTTGCACGTACAATTCTAGAGGGCCAAATTAGTCCATTATGGGTGGAAGGAGATGACTAGCAGAAAAATGCCTTACAACAGCGAGAGTTTTTGACCTGATTCTCGAAGATGTCAATCAATAATGTTTTAGCTTGAAATATATCTCTCGAAGCATCAATATATAATTGCTTCACAGTGAAAGTCTTCCACGCAGGACGAACTAATTCTGAACTCTGGAATTCCTACTTTTGCACTACAAAGTGGCTATTGCATTTACCATCCGTTTCTTTTCTAAAACTACTTTTGGTGTTGTCAGGATCACCATCATCGATCCAGGAAGTTTCATCCGTTATGGTTGATTTCAATTTGGGCGCAGGAGTGGGAAGATTCTCTACATTTCCATTATGCATTGTCGTATCATCACCCATCAGATCATCTTCTTCTAGTTTGGAATTCATGACATCAACTTTTGCGATAGCCATGAATGCAAGTGAGCAGTTTCTATGAGCAGGCAGTGTTGCCTTGGAATTTTTTGGCTTGAAATATATCTCTCAGTGTACCAAGGGACCATCTCTATTTTTTCTCCTAGGCGGAGGGAGATGAATAGTAAGAATATGCCCTGGAATAGTGTAACCTCTGGCCATTATTCCCTAATGTGTTTACTGTGTCTGGACATAAATGTTGCGACAAGTTATTAAGAATTTTTGTTTGTTGGAGACAATGTTTGAAATAAAAATCGGGGAGGTATAATATAACCCTCCGCAAATCATGGTTTAATGTGTATCAATGGAATATCTCCTCAATCCTTTCGCTGATCAATGACAACCTTCAGGGTTCATGCGGAATGAGCTGTCACCATCACAGATCACTAATTGCACAATTAGGAAAAAATGTGAAGGTGGCGGTGACGGCTAAGAGAGATTAAACAAAATATTGCAACGTCTTTGAAATGAATACTTGGAAATCATAACATACTTGTGCACAAATCTTAGTTTAATTCGTAGTAATGACAAATCTTTTCCAGATTTTCAGACATTAATGACAATGTTAACGGTTCCTGCAGGATGACTACTACCATTAAAAGTTAATTATTTCACATCTGGAAACAAGTATGAAGGCAATGATGATTGTGAAACCGATTCCATCAAATACCTAAGTATGGAAAGTGGATGGGCAGGTTACAAAAGAAAAACAAAAGAAGATATACCTAGGAGATGCGAAGGGCCGATGGTCATATTGCATCTCAGTGACAGATATCAACCGTCAATTTGTATGTCTCGGAATTTCTAAAAGGACCAACCAAACAGAAAGAGAAAGTATATGATAAAAATAAAAAAATCATATTTAAAAATTATATTTACATGTACATATAATTACTCCCTAGAAACTCTTTTTTTTTTTTTTAAACATTAAAATATTGCAGAGTGTTAATGAAAACTGCAAATTTGTAAATCGCAAAAGTGGGACTTCGTTGTTCCCTGTCCTACAAATAACACCCACAGTTCTGCGATATACAAATTGACAAGCCCATTTTCAGACTATTTCAATTTTAAGGGCCTCCTGTTGATGTAATAGCACAATTGGAATTCAATTCGTGAATCCCTAAGTATGAACTCTTACAAGGTATGGACATAAGCTTCTTTTAGAGTTTGTACGAATCTCGCATTTCATACTTTGCCACTTTTTCGAGTGTGGGTTCTCAGTCTTTCGGGATCAAAGCTGGGCCTCTATCGATACGTATCCTACAAATAGCACCCAAAATCTCGCGATATACAAATTGACTGCCGAAGCTGCGAGCTAGGTCACTCAACATTGCAATTCTATTGTTCCCTGTCTTCTAAACATGATTCAGCGGAAACAAGTAGTACATAGTAAAGATGTGCTTCTCAAAACTATGGACATGACATTTTATAGATCATGTATGGATCCCTCATTAGATACTTAGCCAATATTTGGATGGTGGCTTCTTGGGCTGGCGGGTTCAAAATTGGCCCTCTGTTGTTCTGTGTCCTACAAATAGCACCCACATTTCCATGATATACAAATTGACAAGAAGACTTGCCAGCTATTTGAATTTTAAGGGACTCGTATTCATGTCATAGCACAATTGGACTTGGGGAAGTTTATATTCGTTTATTACAATATCAAACGATGAAGCAATCGATCGGCTTGGTGATATAAAAGTAAGTGAAATTTGAATTTATGAATCCACCAGCTTCCACACCTAAAATTTTTCCGAAAAATGAGTAATACATACTAACTATGTACTCTTATAAACTATGGACATGAAATTTTTATAGATCATGTATGGATCCATCATTCCATATTTAGCCACTTTTTTGGATTGGGGGCTCTTGGGCTCGCGGGCTGAAAATTGGGCCTCTATTTTTCCATGCTCTACAAATAGCACCCACAATTCCGCAATATACAATTTGACAAGTAGACCTGCGAGCTACCTGGCTCAACAAATCAATTTCATTGTTTCGTGTTCTCCAAAAGCACTCATTTTTCCGCGATATGCAGATTGACAGATGGACTGGAGAGCTGTTGGGTTCAAGTTTGCCATTGTTTATGGATTCCAATCCCTATCAACTATCTAACATATCTAAAAACATTATTTTGAACACTAAATTATTAATATTACATATTGATATTGCACAATTTAATTAGGCGACAGTTTGTACAAGTTGGTCAGGCAAGCGATATAAAAGTTGTTCAACAAATGAGCAATACATAGTAAACATGTACTTTTATAAAGTATGGACATGAAATTTTGTAGAGAATATGTGGATCTCTCATTCCATACTTAGGCACTTTTTGGATCGCAAGTTCTCGACCTAGCGGGATGAAAATTGAACCTCTATTGTTTTGTGTCCTACAAATAGCACCCAGACTTCTGTGATACACAAATTAATAGGCGGACTTGCAGCCTGGTTGGCTCAACATTGCACTTTTATTGTCCCTTAGTGATTCTGTATTAATTCCATATTTAGTCACTTTTTGGATTAGGGCCTCTCGGGCCGACGGGCTAAAAATTGGGCCTCTATTGTTCCATGCTCTACAAATAGCACCCACAATTCCGCGATATACAAATTCACAACCGGACCTACGGGTTGGCTGTTGAACATTGCACTTTAATTTTTCCGTGTGCTCCAAATAGCACTCAGAGTTCCGCCATATACAGATTAACAAATGGAATCCAGGTAAATTATTAATATTAAATATTGATATTGCAGAATTTAATTAGACGAGAAAGTTTGTACAATCTGGTCGGGAGAGTCATATAAAAGTATTCCGAAAAACGAGAAATACATAGTAAACATGTACTTTTATAAACTATGGACATGATATTTTATAGAGCATGTGTGGATACTTCATTCCATACTTAGGCACTTTTTGGATCGCGCGTTCTCGGCCTAGCGGGCTGAAAATTGAGCCTTTTTTGTTTTGTGTCCTACAAATAGCACCCAGAATTTCACGATATACAAATTGATAGGCGCACTTGCGGGTTGCTTGACTCAACATGAGATTTTATAGAGCATATGCAGATCCCTCATTCCATACTTAGGCATTTTTTGGATTGCGGGTTCTCAGCTTGGCGGGCTAAAAATTGAGCCTTTTTTGTTCTATGTCCTACAAATAGCACCCAGAATTCCATGATATACAAATTGATAGGCAGACTTGCGGGTTGCTTGACTCAACATCAGATTTTATAGAGAATATACGGATCCCTCATTCCATACTTGGGCACTTTTTGGATCGTGAGTTCTTGGCCTGACGGGCTAAAAATTAAACCTCTATTGTTTTGTGTCCTACAAATAGCACCCAGACTTCTGCGATATACAAATTCACAGGATAACTTGTGGTCTAGTTGGCTTAACATTGCACTTTTATTGTTCTATAGCGATTCTGGATTAATTCCATATTTAGCCACTTTTTTGGATCGGGGGCTCTCGGGCTGGCGGGTTGAAAATTGGGCCTCTATTGTTCCACAATCTATAAATAGCACCCACAATCCTGTGATATACAAATTGACAATCGAACCTGCGGGCTGGCTGGTCAGCGTTTCACTTTCATTGTTTCGTGTCCTCCAAATAACACTCAAAGTTCTGCGATAAACATATTGACAGATGGACTCGACGTAAATTATTAATATTAAATATTGATACTGCAGAATTTAAGTAAGCAAGAAAGTCTGTAAAATCTGGTCGGTCGAGTGATATAAAAGTATTTCGACAAACGAGCAATACATAACAAACATGTACTTTTATAAAGTATGGACATGATATTTTATAGAGCATATGCAGATCCCTCATTCCATACTTAGGCACTTTTTGGATCGCGGGTTCTCAGCCTGGCAGGCTGAAAATTGAGCCTTTTTGTCCCGTGTCCTACAAAGAGTACCCATAGTTCCACGATATAAAAATTGAGAGGAAGAATTGTGGGCTTCTTCACTCAACATTGCACTTTTATTGTTTTGTTTCCTCTAAGCAACACTCGGAGTTCCACAAAATAGAAATCGACAGGACTGCACAAATGGTGGGTTCACGATTGCAATTCTTTAGGGATGGTCATCCTATCTAACTTTATCTAAAAATATTATTTTCAAATAATAAATTATTAATATTAAATATGGATTTTGTACAAGTGAATTACATTAAATTATTAAAGGATGTTAAATCACTTATTTTTAATAAAATGAAGGAAAGAAAATAAAGTTTTTTTAAAATTCTATCACTGCAAGCATAACAAGGACCAATTTCAATTTAAAGGGACTCTTGTTCATATGATAGTACAATTTCACTCCACACAGTATATATTCATTGATTTCAAATTATTCAAGGACATCAATTTTACCAAGTTCATCGAATAAGCAAAAATCCCAAAACAATGACCAATTTGAATTTTAAGGGCCTCTTGTTGATATGATAGTACAATTGCACTTCGCACACTATATATTCGTTAATTTCAAATTATTCCAGAACAATAATTTGACCAGGTTCATCGATGAAGGAAATCTGGTAAAATAAGCCACATAGTACATTTGTGTGACAATGCAATAGAAACTATTAGGTGGATCTACTGACCATCTAGCTAAAAAATTCAATTATATTGTGTCGTTTCCTCCAAGGAACAATGGAAGTTTTGCGATATACAAATTGACAGACAAAACACATAACTAAGAACCAACTAAAATTCAAACAGGCTACAAGCAAGTTCCTAGAAGGTTCCATAGAGCATAACCCATCGACGTTTGCACCAAACAATTTGATATTCAAAGAAAAGACGTCATTGCAATTGTTTTCTCTTGCATCTAGTATATGTTTCCAGTAGAAAATAACTGGGGCCATGGGATATATGGGATTTTCCATGCTAATATTATGCGCATGCAATCCTAGGTAGCCAAGTCCAATGAACATTCATCTCGATGCTGAACAAATATCACAGAGACACATGAGGTATTTTCCTTTCCTTCCAAAGTTTGATATATAAAAAAATAAAATCCCCTTCTTCAGCCGATATGAAAAATTGCATTGTCCTCATTTAAGGTGAATTTTCTATGTATTCTAAGCTCCTGCAGCATGTACACACTGCTTGCCTTCTTCTATAAATAAGTTTCAAACGACAACTCTGCCAACCTAGGAAGCACATTTTCTAACAGAGGTTGCCTAATTGTACAATGCAAGGTTGTGTTGCCAACGGTTCAGACAACAACATTGACTCAATGTCCATATATATATATGGACATTTTTCACCACATTGCAGAAAATCAATCATATCATCACTTATCAAAGCGGAGGTAGAAGCAAGGGAGTTGCATTTTTCACATACAGGTTCAAAGGGGGTCGAGTACACATTGTATGCAACTAAAACACCTTCAACCTAGGAACACGAGCATAGGAATTAATACATTGAACAATATAATACACAACTACACCCCCCCTTCCCTTAAAAAAAAAAAAGAAAAAAAATTAAATAGGCGCAGAAATGTGTGCAAGGCTATTTCTATAAGAAAAGTGAGGATAATTTTGTGGATGTATACACACAACAGTTCTAGAGGTAGCTAGTTTCTTTAGATCCTTTACTATATCTTCTCGCAACTCTATTACAAACGTTGTCTGCGTTGTCCAAAAGATACTTTATCTAACATCCCTCTTCATTGTTATATTTTTGAACAACATAAATGGAATCCTCCCTTTATGAAATTGTTGTTCCATTGATGAAAACAAATCTGAAAACATATCGAACAATTGTAGTTGCAACATGGAACAATGCAATATTAGTGTACTTATCCGAGATACATGCACATGCAAAAGTAAAGGACAAAACTGAATATGAAAAGCGGTACCATTGCCTTGTTGTTGTCCGACTCTCCATCTTTTATATGGAAAATGTGTTGTGAGACAAATTTACTCACCAATGTGACAACTGCCCCAATCATTCCAATTGGGTAAATATCAGTGCTTTGTGCAAGCTAGCTGATAGTCGAATCCGGGACGAAACTATATTCTGAACAAACAATGGGAATTTTTTCCACAATTCTTGTTTCGTTCAGCGAAATAATTCGATCGCAATCACCACGGTCATATATTTTTTTTGACAATATATTAAAATTTGTAATGGATATCCCATTACGCGGAAATATCTTTTTTGCATTTTTTTGGACAAGTTGTGGAGGAACAGTCAGTGTCACTATCATCATGGTCTCCTTGTCTGTCATGTTAGCACACATAATGGATCTACTTTTGTTTTCCTTGCCCAAGTAGGTGTTATAGACAACCATTATGACCTCGATGAACACTTGTTCAGATCGATGGTTGTTCAAGCCCTCTATTGACAGTAATTTGGATGTCACAACTCTAGACCTGATGACATTTTTTAAACAAGAAAACTAAAGTGAATGGTACTACGCATTTTTTTTTTTTGTGTATTCTTATTTCACTGGCATAAATCTACAAGTACACTCATAGCTTTGATTAACTATGGAACCAGAGTTTCGCAAGCACACCTCTTAGTCTGCGAAACATGCAGCGCATTCGACGTCTCGCTTGTACTTGTTGATACTTCTTGCGAGTTGAAAATCATGTATTGCAGATAACATTAGCATATTCATCATCCCATAGATGAATATATAGCACATGATATTTTTTTAGTAAACATAATAAGAGCATAGCGTATGCATCTTTACCTTTGGCCTTATTGGTCTGTTGATGTTTGGGATGACTGACTGCTCATGCCCATGTCACTAGTCCAACTTTTTATGATGCAAGCATGTGCAGATGAACATCAGTACTAAATAAGCATATGCGTTGTATATTGTGTATTAGAAGGAATAAATAACCGTAAAACTGTATGCATCTGTTTTTTTTAACTAGAGAAATGTTTAACAGTAAACAGGGCATGAGCGCGGGGCACCATGGCCAATCTGTATATCGCAGACCCCCATAAGCTGGCATCCACAATCGAGAAAGTGGGTAACTATGGAATAAGGTAGAAGAATGACCATAGACATGAATCCGTTGGGCCACCAACCGGCACACGAAAGAATTTTCGGAAAGCACACTAAACAGATGAATTAGAAAACGAAAGGGATAATAAAACTAGAAAAAGTAGAAATAGGGAGGGAAGAAAGGCCCATTACTATCAATTCATCGATTTCAAGTCTAATATTATGTGCCCCCACTCGGTTTGTCTATTTAATTTACCATCACACTTGGTATACCTTTTAGAAGATTGTGCCACATAACCCTCTACTGTTGCACAGAACAATTCATCTCCCTATCCAAGGAACCTATTTTTTCCAAGGTAGCAATGTTGAATATGCAATGCACATGGAGGCAAGTTAGTATGAAGACATACATCTAAAAGAAAGAGAAATATGTTTATTTACCTGCCAAAGATTCCATCGTCTTGTCCACACATTCTGTTTGTTTAAATGTAGCAATGCATCAAAAACACAATGGACATGAACTAGCTTAGTATGCAAGAAGGCATGTATTGAAGATAACTTATGATGAAGACAGACATGTAAAAGAAAGAGAAAGAGGGTTATTTACCCGTGAAAGAGACCATCATCATCTCCACCTATTCTATTTTTTTAAATGTAGCAATGAAACAAAAACACAGTGAGCGAAGCAGGTTAGTATGCAAGAAGGCATGCAATAAAGATAACTTACCATGTAGAAAGGCACACAACATGTACGTATAATAAACTAGTTGAGCACATATACAAACCATAAATGAAATACAAAACAATGCAATGTGAAAGAATAGTAAAAGTATGCACCTTTCTATATCCTCTTCAACTGATGGAGTGGAGACTTCCTCTCTTTCTCCATTTATTCTATTTGTTTGAATGTGAAAATGCACAAAATACAATGAACATCAATGGAAGCTAGTATTCACCAGAGAATAAGCAATATGTACATACACTAAAACAAACTCAACGAATAGTCTAGAAAGGAAGAAACATGAACCTTTGCACTTCTCTATCCGTGGCTGTAAACGTGTAATTTTTTTCCCTTCCCAAAATATATTACAAGGCATAAAATATCACGCAATTGCATGGTCATAGTTAAATGATTTATGGTTTTCTGTGGAAATTTGTCCAGATATGCTTCCACCAATGGAAATACATGTTCTTTATCCTCTACACAGACTGTTGTGCCCACGATACAAGTTTTTGGTTTTCCGTGGCAAACCACCCAGACATGCTTCCAGACATCCAAATATAATCTTGCAAAAACTTCGTTGCACATATCATATCTTCATCACAACACAAATTGTATCTTGTGCACACCAGTCTATGTAGAGGATAAAGAAAATGTAATTTCATATCGACACATCTGACCATACATGGTTGATAAATGTAGCCTTCATACATATGCTTTATTCCAAAAAAAAAACAACGGATATTGCAATTTCACATGTAATCCTCGAACAATTTTTCATGCAATTATTTTCTTTCATGCCAGCAGTGAAACACCAGCAAAATCTCACAGAATAACAGATATCGGCCTCGAAAGACACAACAAATAAAAAAAATGCATGTTGGCTTCTGGGTGCAGCGGATGAATACCGTAAAGTATCCCCCCCAATAAAGATAATCCAAAAAAAAGAAAAAATAAAATCTCCAACCATCGTCGCTGGACCCCAACCCTGCAAGGCCAAATCAAAGAAAAGAAAAAAATAATCACCAGACCAGCGAGAAAGTAAGGACAAGCCGAAATGCACCCCCAGGGCCCCAAAGCGCAAACCCGAGCCAAACAAACAGAACCAACAACCCATGAATCAACGAACCAACAAGAACCACCGATCCAGTAAACAACATATGTATCTCCAACTATTACGAAACTGCAACCCAAGCACATAAGCAACCAAAAATATATGAGGATGATGCGACTACAAATAAGAAAACATTCTTACTTGCAAACTATAAACACTGAACAATAAAGAAGGAATAAAAAATGAAAGTATGGCATTGAAACTTACTCTGGAACTATGAAATGCAGAAGTGCGGGTCGAATCGCGAGCGAAACAACAACAAGAAGCAACCAAGAAACCAACGAAGAACAAGCACTCACTGAACCAGTAAACAATGTATGTAGCTTCAACGATTAGGAAATTGCATTGCAAAGGAAGAACAAGGACGAAACATACAATGGCTATTAAACTAGTGGTGGACAAAGAAGACTATGAAAATTCATTGTTATTGTATAGAAAATTTCAAGGAAAAATGTACTCCAAGAAGCATATTTACATAAACATTTAAGGTTGTCAGGCTGTCTAAGGACCTTGCGATATGCAAACATTTAAGTTGTCAGGGTTTTTCGAGGACATTGCGTCATGTAAACATTTAAGTTGCCAGGCCTATTGAGGCATATCAGAATAAGTGTCAATACATTTCAACAAAAATGTATCCGCCAAAGATGTTATAAACTTTGGAATTCTCAATCACTATAAATCTTGGATATAAAAACATTTCAATATTCTTAGTACATATCAAAACGTACGGTTATATTCAGCTAGCAAAAAATTATAATACAAACATTTGAACTAATGCTAGAATTAATCCACCTTCAAGCAATATAGAGGAAAAATATACGATTAAAAAAAAAATTATACAAGAAAAAGTTTGGATATGTTGCCATATAAAACATTGGGAATAGTGAAGCCGACAATAAGACCTCCAATCTCTTATCCAATCATATCAATACATATATGCTACTTTTTATTATATAAAAATATATTCTTTTAATTCCATATCTCCAACAATAGGTATTGTGCAAATATTTCGGGTCAAAGGACCAACTAATATGTTGTCAACGAATTATGGATCGCTATAGTCCCTCTATGCCTACGGAAGGCACTAATAAGATGGAGAGGATAATATGATAAAAAAAAATCATGCTTGACATTTTAGGTTGAAAAAAAAAATGAAAATATGTAGGAAGCTGAAAATTCATATTTGTCATTTTTATTGAAAAAATTGAAAATATCTTTTAAAGATTGGATAAAAATAAAAAATTATGTTTGTTATTTTTAAAATTGAAAATATATATAAAAATTCAAATTGATCATTTATATATTAAAAAATGAAAATATAAGTCCTCGAGGTGTACGACAATTGGTGACAGAGTGTGTTGTTAAGGCGCTCCATGATGTTAAATTCACCGACGTTCCAGCCACGGGCTAGTCCAACAGATCACTAACAAACTAGAAAACAATATCTTTAAAAAATAGAAAAATCATAGTTATTCTAAATTGAAAAAAATGAAAATATGCTTTAAAATATTTAGAGGAAAGAAAAATCATGTATGTTATTCTAACTTGAAAAAAAATGGAAAATGAAACTTCTTTTCTAAAAAACTGAAAATATATTTGCAAAGCTATTAGAAACAAGAAATATTTTCGTTGTATGAAGAATTTGACAATGAGATATGTTTTTGTTTTATGTTATCACATAAGGGGAATCCCAGAATAATAAACAATATGAAACTATGGACACAAGTTGTTATGCTAATCGAAATTGGATCGGAAGATTGTGAGATAAAATAATGAAACGTCAGAGTATCACCTCGATTAGAGAAGTAAGATATGATTCAAATTTAGTCTCATTAGAAAAATTAAGATATATTCAAAAGCTATATGGACAATCTCTAATGACAGTGGATGATCTTCACAGCAGGGGAAGAGGATTAAACAACCCTGCAAATTAGTATGGATGATCTACACAGAAGGCAAGGAGGATGGAACAACTATGGTAAATTAATGTGGATAATTTGCACAGTGGGCTCAGAAATAAAGTTTTTAAAACAAAAGTATATAAAATATATATTAACTTTTATTAGTCCTTGGGAGACTATAGCAATAGTTTTTTCTTT
Source organism: Picea glauca (assembly GCA_000966675.3). Lineage (NCBI taxonomy): Eukaryota > Viridiplantae > Streptophyta > Pinopsida > Pinales > Pinaceae > Picea > Picea glauca. The sequence continues at coordinate 38,738 of JZKD02S0336749.1, read as the reverse complement.
AACTACATTTTTAATTTTGAGTTTACTAAACATTTGGTGTTGTTTTCCAAAGTTTTTTTTTTTTTTTTAAGTAAGATTGTATTAACTATTGACAAAATATACAAAAAGAGCATATCAAATCCACGTCTAGGATGAAGGATCTGAATAAAAGGAATTATGTGCTCACAAGAGTCACACCCAAGAAAAAATGTAGACCCTAATTAAACTTCTTAACAAAAATGACAAAATACAAAAAACTGAATATCAATAAAAAAACTACAGCAATAGACCTCACTATGTTTCTGAATACTACTTTCTATGCTTTATTTCTGATAGAAAAGATATACAGAGTATCAATGTTACAACTATAAATCAAAGAGGGAAACATAACATTCTCTGTTCCACAAAATGCCAAAAAAAGATCTCTCTAACAGTCAACTAAGAGTCTTTCTCTATCATAACATTCACACATGAAAAAACTCTGTTTGATGGAAATCAACCTAACATTTAAATAGATGAACTGTAATACTAATGCAATGGATAGGAAAATAAACGTGGCAATGATTGATCAACACATGGAAGCTACGGTTACACAGCTGGAACAACCGAGATAACTGAATGACGAAAACTCAGGCATCACGTTTTTCAATCTCCCCCTTGATGTCAAGTTTGAGTATTCCCAATTGTGATCTGAGTTTCTCTAATCAATCCTTTGGAAGAGCCTTCATAAAAATGTTTGCAAGTTGATCTTTAGATTTACAAAATTCAAAAAAGAGAAACTCTTGTTAGACAAGCTCTTTAATGAAGTGATGGTGAATGTCAATGTGTTTACTCCTACTGTGGAAAACAGGATTCTTTGTCATAGAAATTGTGCTTTGATTGTCACAATAAACTTTAATAGGTTTATGAATTTCCATGCCCAATTCTTCTAACAATCTTTCCATCCAAATGACTTGAGTACTTGTAGATGATGTTGCAATGTACTCCACTTCGACTGTAAAAAGAGAAACTATGGGTTTCTTTTTTCTTCTCCAGGAAACAAGATTTCCTCCAAAAAGAAAAGCATATCGTGAAGTACTTTTGCGATCATCCAAGCTACCTGCTCAATCTGCATCTATGTATGCTACAACATTGAAATTATTAGTAGCATTATAAAACAATCCAAAAAATATGGTGCCACTTACATATCTGAGTATTCTTTTAGTTGTTTTCCAATGAGACTCATGAGGTTGATTCATGAACCTAGCAACCAGACTTACATAAAACATAATTTCTGGTCTAGTAGTGGTCAGATACATTAAGCTGCCAACCATGGATCTATAGAGAGTGACATCACAGAGAGACGATTCATCTTATTTCATCAATTTTCTCCCAACAACGAGAGGCATACTCACAGCTTTACAATTCTACATGTTAAACCTCCTCAACATGTCTTCAACATATTTGGTTTGGAAAATGGATATACCTTTAGTTGTTTGTCTGATTTGCATGCCCAAAAAATATTGCATTTCTTCCAAATCAGAAATCTCAAATTATGATTTCATTTCTTCTTTAAAATCCTTCACAATTGATATTGAGGTGCCCATAATATTAATTCATTTACATACAAGCATAGAATAATAAAATCTAATCCAATGACCTTTTTATAGATTGCACTTTTAGAAGAACACTTAACAAAACCATGATCATGAAGGTATTTATCAATCCTAGAGTACCAAGCTCTAGGAGCTTGTTTAAGACCATAAAGTGCCTTCTTAAGACTATACACCTTATCTTCTTTACCTTCAATAATAAAACATTGAGGTTATTCAACATAAACTTCTTCCTTTAAATATCCATTTAAGAAAGTAGTTTTAACATCCATTTGATAAACTATTAGTTTTAACTAAGATGCCATGGAAAGAAAAGTTCTTACAGTTTCTATTCTTTCTACAGGAGAAAATGTTTCTTCATAGTCGATGCCTACTTGTTGTAGATACCCCTTTGCAACTAAACGTGCCTTGTGTTTTGAAATGCTTCCAACCATATTAAATTTCAGCTTGTAAATCCACTTTACTCCAATGGAAAATTTTCCATTAGGGAGTTCAACTAACTCCCATGTGTCATTTTTCTTTATTTGAGACATTTCATACTCCATTGATTACACCCATGGCTCAAAAAAACAAGCCTCTTTAAAATTGACACGCTCAACATTTGCAGAAGAAACACGAGCAAAATGATCATTAACATACCTTGATGTCTCATAAATTTGCTTCAAACTTCTAGTTTTTATAGGAGAACTATATGGAGATGTTGCCGATGTATCGACCTGAGAACTTGTTGATGAACTAGATGAAGATGCCTTTGATGGAGAACCTCTTATAGATGAACCTGAAATTGTCACTGTAGATGGATGCTTTGATGAATCATTATCATCCAGGACTAAATTCTCAATATGTGGAGTAACCAATTTATCTTCACTTTCATCCTTAAAATAAACTCCCCCTTCATCAAATATCACATCTCTACTTACATAAATCTTATCAGTAAGCGGATCATAACACCTATAAGACTTACTCTCATCTGAGTATCCAATAACAATACATTTTACAAACTTTCCATCAAGCTTTTGTCTTAGTTCAAAAGGAATATGAACATAGCATGTAGACCCAAAATTTTTCAAATGAGAAACAATTGGCTTTCTACAAAACCAAGCTTCATAAGGAGTAGATTTCTTTACCATTTTTGTAGGACTTCTATTGAGAATATATATGTTTGGAAAAGACATTTGTTTTAACATAGATCTAATCATCTCTACAATTGTTTTGTTTCTCCTTTCTGCTATACCATTGTTTTGAGGAGTCTAAGATGTAGTTAACTCCTTTTTGATTCCATGTGAACTGCAAAAAAATTTAAAATTATTGGAGGTGAACTCTCTTCCTCTATTAGTTCTTAGAACTTTAAAATAGAACCTTGATTCCTTCTCAACACATGCTTTAATTTTTTTTTAAAAAGCTAAAAGCTTGAGACTTCTCACTTAGAAAATAAACCCAGGACATCCTTGGAAAGTCATCGACAAAAATAAGGAAATATTTGTTTTTTGCAAGGGACAAATATTGCATTGAACCACAAAGATCTGCATGTACTAAAGCCAAAGGCTATGCTGCTCTAAATTTATGAAAAGGAAAGCTACCTCTGTTTTGCTTCCCTATTACAAAACCTTCACATAACTTGTTACCAAGATTTGTGAAAGAGGATAAACCTCTTACTAAATTTTTCTTTTGCAGCATAGAAAGAGATCCAAAATTAAGGTGTCCTAACCTTTTGTGCCAAAGACAAGACACACCAACTGAGGCCTTCAAACAAGTTACATTTGATTCCATTCTCATAAAAAACATCCTATTTTCTATCATAGGAACTTCAACAACTAGGGAAGTATTGTTAAAAATACTACAAAACCTTCCTTCAAAAACAATCTTGTAATTTTTAGATTTTAGTTTCCCTATGGTAATCAAATTGTGCCTTAAACCTGGAACAAATAAAGTATCTTCTACATACATAACACCTCCATTCTTGACTTTTATGGCAAGAGTACCTTTACCCATTATATCTGCTTCATTATTATTGCCAAAATTTACTTTTCCCTTCACACTCTCATCTAAATTTACAAACATACTTTTGTTTCCAGTGATATGATTTGAACAACCACTATCTAAATACCATGTAAGGTCATCTTTAGCTTTAAGGAAATTACTTGTAAGAAACAGAGTTTGAGAGATTCCACCTTCTTCCTTGCTAAAATTTGCTTGAGAGGTGTCTCTCTTCTTCTTAAAGCAATAGCTATCAAGGTGACCATCTTTATTACAGTAGCTGCAATGAAAAATGCCTCTGCCAGAGTTGTTGTTTCTTCCTCTACCTTGGCCACCTCTTCCTCTACTTTTTCCACGACCTCTACCTCCTCTATTTGACGATGAAGAAAAAGTAGAAGTATCATTCATGGTAGTAGAAGATTGTTTCTTTTTGTGATCAACCTTGAAATTTCTTTGGAAAGCTTGATCTAGAGGTTCCTCATTCTTTTTCAACCTGTCTTCATGAACTTGAAGACTACCAAATAAATCAGTAAGGGTTAGCTGAGATAAATCCCTTGACTCTTCTATAGAAATAGTAATTGGATCAAATTTTTTTGGAAGACTTCTTAAAACCTTTTCAACAATCTTCCTATATTCAAGTATTTCACCATGAGAATGAATAACATTTACAATATTTTGAACTCTAGTGATAAAAAAATCAACATTTTCACTTTCTTTCATAGATAGAGACTCAAAATCTTGTCTCAATATCTGGAGTTTAACAACCTTTACCTTGACAGAACCTTTGTAAGATTTTTCCAAATTTTCCCAAGCATTATGGGAAATTCCACATTCTGCATTTTTAGGAAAAACTGTGATGTCAACTTCAGTTTGAAGGATGAATAAAGCTTTGGCATCCTTTTTCCTGTTCTCCTTCAACTTTGCCTTTTGATCAATAGAGAGAGCATTGTAGGAAGCCTGATTAGTTGACTCTGGGTATCCTACAGAAACAAAAACCCATAAATCTTTTGAGATGATAAAAGTTCTCATCTTCACACACGAATAATCATAGTTTTCCCCACCAAAAAGAGGAATCTGGTACTATACAACGTTAGAATTCTAAGCCATTTCTCCTTAAAAAAAAGGTTTTAATCAACTAATTCTCTGATACCAAATGAAATATCTCACAAAAGGAATTATGTGCTCACAAAAGAGTCACACCCAGAAAATGCAGATCCAAATAAGATAGTAAACACAAAATGATAGTATTGACATAAATTTGACCTCCAACAATAGAACTACAGGTGCAAATAGTAAAATTTCTCCGTTTCTAAAAACTACTGTATTATGCTTTATTTCTGAAAATAAAAGAGATACAGAGTACCTCTGTTACATAATGTAAATAAACAAAGGGAAACAGAGCATCCTCTGATCCAAAAAGTGCCAAAGAAAGACCTCTACAACAATACACATAGAGATTTTCTGAAATGAAACATACATTCAGAAAATTGTGTGTACAGAAAGTAACATATCATTTAAATAACAAATTGAAAACCCAACGCATCGGATAGGGAAGGAAAAAAACATGCCAGTGATTGATCAACACAATGCAGCTACGATTACACAGCTGGAACAATTGAGACAATTGAATGTTGAAAACTCAGGCATAAGGTTTTCCAATCTCCCCCTTGATTTCAAGTTTGAGGATTCCTAACTGTGATCTAAGTTTCTCCAATCGATCCTTTGGAAGAGCCTTCGTAAAAATGTCTTCAAGCTGATCTTCAGATTTACAAAATTCAAAAAAGAGAAACTCTTGTTGGACAAGATCTCTAATGAAGTGATGGAGAATGTCAATGTGTTTACTCTTGTTGTGGAACATTGGATTCGTTTTCATAGATATTGTGCTTTGATTGTCATAATAAACTTTAATAGGTTTACGAATTTCCATGCCCAATTATTCTAACAATCTTGCCATCCAAATGAATTGAGTGCTTGTAGATAATGCTACAATGTACTCCGCTTCGATTGTAGAAAGAGAAACTGTGGGTTTCTTTTTGCTGCTCCAGGAAACAATATTTCCTCCAAAAACAAAATCATATCCTGAAGTAATTTTGTGATCATCCAAGCTACTTGCCAAATCTGCATCTGTGTATGCTACAACATTGAAATTATTAGTAGCATTATAAAACAATCCAAAAAATCTAGTATCACTTACATATCTGAGTATTCTTTTAGTTTCTTTCCAATGAGACTCATGAGGTTGATTCATGAACCTAGCAACCAGACGTACATAAAACATAATGTCTGGTCTAGTAGTGGTCAGATACATTAAGATTCCAACCATGGATCTATAGAGAGTGGCATCACACAGAGAAGATTCATCTTCTTTCATCAATTTCCTCCCAAAAACAAGAGAAGTACTCACATATTTACAATTCTACATGTTAAACCTCCTCAACATGTATTCAACATATTTGGTTTGGCAAATAGATATACCTTCGGCTGCTTGTTTGATTTGCATGCCCAAAAAATATTGCATTTTTCCCAAATCAGACATCTCAAATTCTGATTTCATTTCTTCTTTAAACTCCTTCACAAGTGATATTGAGGTGCCCATAAATATTAAGTCATCTACATACAAGAAGAGAAAAATAAAATTTGATCCAATGACCTTTTTGTAGACTGCACTTTCAGAAGAACACTTAACAAAACCAAGATCATGAAGGTATTTATCAATCCTAGAGTACCAATCTCTAGGAGCTTGTTTAAGACCATAAAGTGTATTCTTAATCCTATACACCTTATCTTCTTTACCTTCAACAATAAAACCTTGAGGTTGTTCAACTTAAACTTCTTCCTTTAAATACCCATTTAAGAAAGCATATTTAACATCCATTTGATAAACTATTAGTTTTAACTGAGATGTTTTGGAAAGAAAATTTCTTACAGTTTCCATCCTTGCTATAGGAGAAAATGTCTCTTCATAGACGATCCCTTCTTGTTGCACATACCCCTTTCCAACTAAACATGTCTAGTGTTTTGAAATGGTTCCATCCATATTAAATTTCAGCTTGTAAATCCACTTTAATCCAATGGAAGATTTACCATGAGAGAGTTCAACTAACTCCCATGTGCCATTTTTTTGTATTTGAGACATTTCATCCTCCATTGCTTGCACCCATGGTTCAACAAAACAAGCTTCTTTAAAATTGGCAGGCTCAACATTTGCAGACGAAACAAGAGCAAAATGATCATTAGCATACCTTGATGTCTCATAAATTTCCTTCAAACTTATGGTTTTTCTAGGAGAAATAGATGGAGATGTTGCTGGTGTATCAACCTAAGAACTTGTTGATGAACTAGATGAAGATGCCTTTGATGGAGAACCTCTTGTAGATGAACCTGAAATTGTCACTGTATATGGATCCTTTGATGAATCATTATCATCAAGGATTAAATTCTCAATATGTAGAGCAACCAATTTATCTTCACTTTCATCCTTAAAATAAACTCCCCCTTCATCAAATATCACATCTCTACTTACATAAATCTTATCAGTAAGATGATAATAACACCTATAAGCCTTACTTTCATCTGAGTATCCAATATAAATACATTTTATAGACTTTCCATCAAGCTTTTGTCTTAGTTCAGAAGGAATATGAACATAGCATGTAGACCCAAATTTTTTCAAATGAGGAACAATTGGCTTTCTACAAAACCAAGCTTCATAAAGAGTAGAGTTCTTTGAGACCATGAGAATCTCTAGGAAACCAAAAGAAATAGTTTTAGCATGTTTATACAACTGTTTAACTATAACTATCCTATAACTGACTAGATAACAAAAGAAAAATGAGAAACTAAAACTAAAATAGTTCTCATCAGTGATCATGAGAAACTATGGATAAGCAGCAACAAAGGTGGTCCTTTGGGAAGCAAGATTTGAGGATTTTGAGTTTGAGTAATTCCTGTCGGGCGGAGAGAAGGTTTCTCCGTATCGATTTTCCATCAATGTGAGGATTTATGAGATGTAAGAATTTTTTTATCTTGAGGGCTTCCATTCGTCTCTTGAGCTACCTGAAGTCATCATCTTTAGGTAGCAACCCCAAAGCTACTAGAGTCTTAGTGTTCCAATAGAGTTCAATCGTTCTAAAGATAATGGAGTTTCTAGAGTGGGTGTAGCCCACATTTGGATCGATGCTCCCTAATTCATCCTATATTTAATAAGATTCTTTAAAGTCTCAAACAAGACAAGCTTTCCATTCTAGTAAATCCATGACTGTCTGAGCACTACTACGGATAGAGGTTGAATAAAAATTTGTTGCAACCTTCGTGGCTCAAACAACTTGGGAATGGGTAGCAGCAGGGTGAACAGGTCTTCTTGCTCAGGGTGCCATGGAAATGAAAGAAATCAAAGGGAAGAGGTGAAACAAAGTGTGTAGAAGGAGGAGGCAAGACAAAGCATCCAGGGAAATAGAATGCAATACCCAAAAATTTTGAGCTAGGAACTCAAAACTTTTCTTTCTATCACCCTTACCAGATATGTGATCCTAACCAGGTGTACCCTTACCAGATATGTGATCATAACCCGAGGCAGAGTGTCCTTCCATAACCTGAGCCCATGTGTCGAGTTGAGGCGTAGGTACAAAGATTTCACCAAACTCATTATCAGAGAGGGGGGATCAAGCCCTACATTCACCATTACTACCTTCGTAATGATCATTCTTTTCAAATCAAAATGACCCAAGTTCATTACTAGCCTGTTGTAAAATGACCTAATCCCGCTGGAGGTGCTCCTCATATGAGTTAAAAAAATTAATGGGAGTAATGGCAGCGCCATTACTGTGTTCACCATAACCTAGATCGGTCACTCACACTAACTCATGGCGTACATCCACTTATAGTGATGAGGGGTGGCTACAAGTTCTATAAGGGACGTGGGAGGGATGAAGAGCATTGCCCACTTGTTGTCTCAGAGTGGGTGCAGGTCAAAACGTGCCCATAGATGGTCTTTTTTGGCAAGATGTAACACATCCACGATGGGGTATAAATAAATAAAAAATTATTTATTCTCAATTAGTCGAATCCTCCATCCATGGTCTCTAATCCTAGTCAATGGACCTTCAAAATTTCTGAGCTGAAGCAGCTCTTCGCTTCCCTACTGGAATATCTAAGAAATCGATCCATGGGTCTTTGCGAAACTTCACCCGTGCAAACTAGCACTAGGCGCTATCCCCTCCACATGACCACTACCCATGACCACAAGCCTAACTAAAAGATGCGACGTGAAATCGCATAACAGGTCCTTGCGTGTGAGTCACAATGACTATCCCGATTCTTCGATCTCCCAATAGGGGCCTAATGCTTGCTAGCTCCTCCTTCATATGACCATCGACTATGCCCTGGGGATCAACCGCAAGCGCTTATTGGGATTTCGTGTTTCATGAAGTTGAAGGGTCACTCATCTCCCTTCTCCTGATATCCGAAATGTCGATATCTCCTCGCCAAATATCAACGGTCCTGATTATTCCAAAATCTGATGATTCAGATCGTGTCAGGATTTTGCATATCGAAACTCCCGATATGATTCACCTCCATTATCCCGACTCCCGAAATACCAATTCTCGATCAGAGAACCCTCTATGCACTAGCCCCTCCCACTATGCTCCTTTAATTGAGACGTAGGATGATAACTTGGGGCCCAACTACCAATCACTTCGGGACTTTGTGTTTCATGTCCCCCAACGAAATTTCACTTATCCTCTCTGAAGTCTGATATGCGAAGTCCCTCCAAGACCCAATCTACATTCCACACTCTCCCTTTGATTGATGAATGCGAACAAATCGCGAGTTCGCGTCTCGAGTATTTGGATGTGATTCTGCCCTAACTCTTCCAATCCCTGACCTTCGAATAGAGTCAGATCAAAGGTCCATGGTCTTCCATGATCCAACAGTCCTGATCTCCTCTCTCACAAATTAGGATTTCATGTATCACGACTTTGGAGGTTGGCTTACCTCTGTTTCCACGATTTCTGATTTCCCGATATTCGCTTTATAGATGAATGGTATGGATCCATCCTTTGATCAACGGTTGTGATCGTTTTACAAACTTGGACTTTGCAAGTTCTCACAACTCCTATCTCTAACTTCCCTAGTTGCAAGTCGACGAAACTTTGATCTCTTTACACGCATCACTTCTCAATGGATGGCTAGGATCCTTTCGCGAATTCGCACTTCACAAATTCACTCTCTTGTGCAACTCCAAAAAGGTTAAATCTCGTGCGCTTTCCTCTCGATCCAAAGGCTGTTGGTCCACATGCTCTGATCTAACCGATGAGATCTAATCTTATCTATGCTTCATCCTCGTCGTCTGGAATCTGATCTAATGATCGAGGTGGGTCCCGATAGATCCTAGGATCTACGACCCAGATCGCATCACGATTTCATATTTCAGAGGTTTAGTCGCACCAATGCGCGATTCTCCTGTCGCGCAAACTTCGAGTTCACTGATCCAACAATCGAGGTGGGTCTTGATGGATGCTTATATCTATAGCTCATATCACATTGCTATTTCGGGTTTCGTAATTCAAAGGATCCATCCCTTTCACGATGATTATCAACATTCATCAGACCTACGAAGGTTGAATAAGTCGAGGGGCTAACACCTATGTTAATTCCTCAAATATAATGACTGTGATAGACCTCAGATCTTCCCAAATGGATCTCATTCGTTCAACATCCAAACTAAAGGCTACTCCCTTTTTATACTTGAATTTTCTCGCTATCCCTCCCGAGCTTCGTCAGTTATGAAGGATTTAAGAGAGTTACACTTTTTTCTCCTAGACTCAACACATGGAAGGGTCTTCTGCACACCTCTTGTACTCCTTCATTAAGTATAGAACTTAAGGGGTTCTCGGTCTCTGTGTGCCTTGCAAAGAGCCAGTGCATATATGCACTACCTCTCCTGAGATTAACAAACTCCATCCTCCAAGGGACTCAGAACGAATAGGAGGGTCGACATGCATACATGAAACTGTACCCAAGGTCGATGAACATACAGTTCGTGACTCTAGCTTAAGCCACCACAGGACGCAAGAATTTACGAGTATAAAATGTGTCCTATCCATATGATTTCCTACTTTCCTAATTTCACATTTAGGCAGATACAAAAGAAGGAAATATAATATAAATCATTAAGCAAACATAACCATCCCTACAACATTCATAGGATATCCAATTTTAACTCACAGTACCACTTAAATACACAAGGTATGCGATTACTTATCTATTACAGGTGGTAGCCAACTAACTGACTGTGGGTGTTCATCCTTCCACCCGACCATAGGCTCAGAGGCATTCATTCTTAGTACTTTGGACACCCCCGTGCCAAGACATGATATCACCAGGGAACTCTCGCAGTTCTCCAATATTCTTTCTCTGTTCAACTTCTACTTGGGTTTTGTTCTCTGCAACTTTCAGAGATTTCTATCTATTATTCCCTCGACGAGGTTTATCATATGCTCACTCAACATCAAGCTCGCGACCTTCTATTCATCATCCCCTAGAGAGTTCTGTGCATCTCCCTTACTAGCTTGCGCTCTCCTCTCGTTGTGTCTCCTCTCTGGTTTTCCTCATGCATCTATCTTACCTTCCTTCTTTTTGGAAGGTTCCTGAATCATCACGTTCTTTCTGTTAGAAGAAATATTGGGTCTGCAGGTCTCTGTGGTACTTTGGGCTGACATTCTACAACTAGACCATGCTTCCATTCATTTAAGGTGGTTGATAATTCAACCAATGGTCCTTTCTTCCTTAATTGGTTTCTCTCCTTGGTATCCGAAGGAGGTTTATCATCCTCATCAAGGGAAATTTGGGGTTATTTGATATAATGAACCCTCTCATATAGTTTTTACATTCTTCCTCTAGTGATATCATGGCCAATACTTTCAAGGCTTCACCCCCACAGTCAGTTATTGGAAAATCAAACAATAATACATTTACATTGTCCACATGCCTTAGCATGGTAATTCCTATTTTATGATTAATTACAAACTGGGGGAAACAAGGATGTTACAATTCCCTCCCCCTTAAAGGAACACCATCCTCTGCGTTCTTTCTCAAAAACACCTTATGCCTTTCTCATTTAGTTGTTTCAGAAATATTGATTCTTCTTTCTTAGTCAGGTCCTGTTTCAGATCGTTAATCTCTATCACCTGCTTTCAATAATTCTTGGACAACAAGCATATTAATCATAGTATCATGTGATAACATTGTATAAAAAATTCTAAGGAAAAATTTTCTAATCTTAGCACAATAATTATCTGCGCAGTTTCTGGATTTGTATCCACATGGTTGTTTTGATATCCAGGCTCATTGTTTTTCCTTAACATATCCATTGGGTGCATGATCCCAATCTATAGTTTACCATAACTATCAAGATTTCATCTTCCTTGCAGTCACTCACCCTCCAGGCCCAGGCTCAGGCATCCCCTTCTCTGTTATACAGTCCCCCGGGTGATCCGTCTTGCCTTGCCAAGGATTTCTCGCACAGGAAGAACTACCCACCGTGTGCATGATCCTAATAGTTTACAATAACTATTAAGGTATCCTCTTCCTTGCGGTCACTCACCTTCCAGGCCCAGGCTCAGGCATTCCCTTCACTGCTATACATTCCATTGGGTGATCCATCTTTCCCTACCAAGGTTTTCTCGCATAGGAAGAATTTCAGAGACTCTATCGAGTCTTACAGTTGAGGCATCCCTCAAAATTTCTCTGTCGAGGCATCCCTCTGGCTTGTGTTACCTCAATACAATATATTTCAGGCCATCATGGCTTATCACGGTGTTCTCATGGCTCAGTAGTATCCATTTTTCATGCTTTTCATCTTGAAAGCCTTCCGACTCAGCGAAAGTTAAGGATGAAGGTTAATCTCCTTCTCCTGGCACAGAAATAGATAGGGATGAAAGTTACTCTCCTTCTCCTGACTCAGTCATAGATAGGGACGAAGGTTACTCTCCTTCTCCTGAGTGAGTCTTATTTCCTGTGATCAAAACATACCCTTTTTCACAATTCTTCCTCAAACCCGAGATCTCAGTCTCTCGTCTCTGCACTGTTCATAGATTCTTTTCCTTTCACTTGTATCATAGGCATACAAAAATTCATGAGACGTCATCATAAATTTTTTAATTCTGAATTTCCTTGTAAATTTGTCACCTACAGATTTCCAATTCCACATTTTGTTTTCATATTTGTTCCACACAGGAACCAGATTCATAATTATGGGACTTTCCTTCCCATAACAGTTTATCTCATTAGGCAATTATCTTTCCTTATGGGCTTACAATGCTGCCATATCCAAGATCCCTTTGCTTCCTGCACTTTCAACTTCAATCAGCCAAACAAATTGTTATCTTTTCCATGCACATACATTTTTATTTCACCTTTACAACATCGTCACAAACAATTTCAGAATTGTGCATACTAACAATCAATTTCACTTCCTCAAAAATGAAATACCATTCCTTGCAGTTTGGCTCAACATGCAATCGGTCTTCCTTATGGGCTTACAACACTGCCATATCCAAGACCCTTTTCTCCCTGCAATTCATTCTTTACACATCCAAATAAATTGTTAGTCTCTCATGCTTCCATGTATATATATATATATATATATATATATATA
>JZKD02S0336738.1:0-10312 GCA_000966675.3 Picea glauca | reverse complement strand
GCATTTTTGGCACCATTTTCTTTGGGAACTTTGTTTCAGACTTAAATTCCATGGAAATATTTGAAGCCAAATATGCCACTACCTTCGGGGTAAAATACAAATTCTATTTTTTTTTATGTTTCTCTCCCACCATATAAAATAAAATATGAAGAAAGGGGGAGATTGATAAAAAATTAATTATTACTTCCAACCTTTAATCCATTCCTCAAGTGATCTCTCTGCTTCTTGGAATCGAAGTTTTTTTTTTTTTTATACTTCATCCCTCACCTATTGAGAGAACGAGCATAGAAGAAAAATATGTTGAGCATCTTCACCACTGTTTGCACATAGAACACACTTGTCAGGGCCTATCCAAGCTCGTCTTATACCAATGTCCCGAGTGAGAAAATGGTTTTCCATATCAAGACAACTCATTAGTTTAATTTTTTTTGGAGCAGGAAAAAACGAGAGATATTTCCACCACCATTTTTTGTCAACAACTGCATTTGATTAGACCTGAATTACATATTTGAGTTTTCTTGGGTATTTACCAGAATTTTTATTTTTCTCCCATACAAGGGAATATTCCTCATCTTCATTCAAAAAGTTCATATTTGTGTATAATAATTCCATGTAATTATCCCATTCCTCTTCTTTTATTCCATCTATCTCCAGAACCTCATAATATTTCGAGGAGCTTCTTCTTAGAAAGTCCACATTCTCCAGATTTGCATCCCAAATGGTTATGATTCCTCTATCATTCAACTCTTTTACCATATCTTCTGAGATTTTATATCCAGATCCTACTCCTACCCATGGGTTTGTCCCAATTCTAATGTTCTTTCTAAGGCCAATATCACATGCAGTCCAGTCACCTATCAATGGAAACGTTTCCACCAATGATTTTCATCCTATCAAATTGTTTGTTACCACTTTCTGAGGACCTCTTAACCATTCAACAAATGTCATACTTGAAAAATATTTTGTTTCCATCACCCTTACCCACAGGATTTTATTGTGTACCAATAACCGAAGACTTTTCACTGCAAGATATTTGCAAAAGTAATGGATATTTTTTATACCCCAACCCCCTTGTTCTTTTGGAAATGCCAATCTCGACCATTTAACTAGAGGAATTCTTCCTGCCTCCTTTTGACCAACCCATCAAAATTTGACACTCATATTCCTTATTTTGGTTAATATCCCCTTAGGGATTTTTGCAATTATCTCCCAATATATTGGTATGCTCGTAAGGACTAAGTTTAGGAGAGTGCGTCGACCCACTCTCGACAGAAAATTATTTGACTATACCTCTATTCTCACCTATATCATTTTTCATCCATAACCATTATTTTAAGGAGTATGCATTTGGCTTCAAAGAGAAACCCAAATATTTGAGGCCATCTTCAATTTTCTTCCCTTCAAAAGGTAAAAGATCATTTTCCCTGTTAGATAATCCTTCATCATATGCATTTTGAAGCATGATGTATTTGTTGATATTTAAATCCATACCTATAGCTAAGAAGAAAAGAGTTATAATATTTCTGAGTTGGATCAATTCTAGTTCTTTCCCTGCACCTAAAAGAATTACATCATTAAGAAAAAGTAAATGAGAAATTATTTCATAATCTCATATTTTTAACCATTTGAGAATCCCATTTCTTCTTGCTTGTTTGATGGGAAAACTTAGGGATTCTGCAACTATGAGGAAAAGGAAAGGGGGAAGGGGGGAGCCCTGTTAGAGGCCTTTGCTAGAGCTGAATGAAGTTAATGGGGCCCCATTGATGAGAATGGAGAAAGACAATTATACAACACAAGATATTATCTAGTTAATCATATTTAGATTCAAGCCCAATTGGACAAGAGCCAATGTGATGAACAACCAATTAAGTTTTTCATAAGCATTGGAAAGGGAAAGTTTCATGAATAAGGAGGACATGATTTTTTTCTTTATGGAGTGTAGAACTTCTTGAGTGATTGAGATAGTGTCTTGAATTTGGCGTTTATTAATAAATCCAATTTTTTCTTATGATATTATATCAGTAAGGAGAGGTTTTATTCTAGAAGCTATGAGTGTTTCTATAAGTTTATAAATTAAATTTCAGTAGGGAATAGGTTTGAAAACCTTGAAAAAGGTTGCTTTTTTTTTCTTCGGGATTAAGGCCAGGAACAAAGCATTGTAAGAATCCCATATTTTCTAGGATTTTTGAGATTCTTGGAATACTTTTAAAATATCACCTTTAAGAAGGTCATAAAATCCCAGGAAAAAATTGACTGTCAACCCATCCAAAATCGGGCTTTTTCCTTTTTGAAAAGAGGACAAAGTCATGAAAATTTATTTTTCTGTGATCTCTTATGCTAGGGAAAGGCTCTATTCCTGATTGAACACTTTAGGAAATATTGGAATCACTTGGAGAATCTCTCTAATAGGGAAACGAGGAGGGGATTTCATGATGTTGGAAAAGTATGCCTTCCCTACTTCAACAATTTTCTTGAATGAGGATTTTTTGTATGCATCCTCATCATAAATATTGCTAATGGTATTGATTACCTTACGATAATTTTCATATTTATGTAAAAATATTTTTTTATTGTCCCCCTCATGTATCCATATTGCCCTAATTCTAAGTCTCCACTTAACCTCCTCATTGGCCAGAAGCTCTTTTTTTTCTTCAGGAGGTTTGCAAGACTGGATTCCTCCTTGCTGGATAATGAATTGACCAACCTATCGATCAACATAACCCCAATGGAAGATTCCACCTCCCTAAGAGTTTTTGTCTCCTTATAAAAATCATTTTCCCATCTTGTTGATACATTTCTTATATTTTTTAAATTTGAATCAAATTGAGACGTAAACGGGTGACCCTCAATATTGTTTAACAGAGACCATGTTTGGATGGCTAGCTTCCAATAGTCTTCATTCTTTAACCAAATATGATTAAATTTGAATGGGGAGGGAGGATGTGGATATTTCTTGACCAAACTCAACAAAACCAGCATGTGGTCCGAGTAACCACCTACCACCACTTTTGATTTAAATACCCATTGTTGTTCTAGCAACTTTTTTGAAAGAAGGAATCTATCTAGTCTTTTTGTTATTAGATCTTTCCCTTTTCAATCGTTCCTCTAGGGATGAGTCAACTTAGCTGGTTCCAAATCCACTAGTTGTTGACAAGATATCCCATTGTGCCCTATATTTCAGCCTTTGGGATTTGTGGTAGACGTTTTCATCCACACTAGATAGAAAGAAGAGATTCACCAATGAGTTAGAGGAAGAGCATCATGCATTGTTGAAATGTACACTAGTCTTTTGTTTAAATATTTAAACAAAACAAAGACGAGACTCCTTGTGTTAGAGAGATCTTCTGCACCCTTACGTAATCCTCCTTGATCTATCATCTTTTCGTTTTGGGGACCCATCTTACCATTACAGAGACATAGAACTTGTAAAATCTTGTGTTGTCATGCATGAGTGCAAGGTCGAGTGATTATGACTATTTCTTCATACATAAGCATATGTAGCTAATAAAGCACTATGGGAAACACTTGTTATAAGGGGTAGGGGATGTTCTTTTTGTTTTTTTAACAGAAATGATTATTTTCTATTAGAAAAATTATTGCATCCTCATTGGTCACTAGCTAATACATCATTTATACATAGTTTTTCAAATAGAATATTCAAGCCTTCTCCCACCATATGGATGAAAGGGAGAAATCCAAACCTATACCTTCATAACATAATCTTACGACTTCCTCATTGTAAGAATAAATTATTACAAATTGATTGCATAAAATAATGAAAAAACAAAACCTAATTATCTTTTATGTGGAACTCTTCCCCCATTAAACAGGAGGGAGTCTAGGATTTGTTGATCCCCATGAGATCTTTTACTATGGTTATTTCTCTCTACATTCTTTTTTTTTCTACCTCTTGTTAATGAAGGAGAAGGACACAAATATTTTTTTGGAACTTCTACAAAGGAAGGAGACTCAAAGGCTTCAAGGATATGTTTTCCCTTAGTTTCCTCCTCTCTCTCTCCATTTAATTTTCAAGTTCCTCCCCTTTTGAATTTGAATCTTTTTCTTGGGGAGTTTTTGATACCCCAATTGAAGTCTCATCCTTACTATTTGGATTTGTTACCTTTATTTCCTCTTACCTTTTTCTTATGGTCCAACATTAATATATAGGTTAATCTTCAGAGAACCTATAACTACATGTTCCTTTTCCTCTTTCTTGTAATATTTCAGAAATTCAAATCTATTGTTGGAGACATTAGATGCTCCTGACCGAGGCCTTTTTTTCAGGCTAAGTATGCACCTTCTTGGCACTTGTTTGAATTATTCTTGATCATAATTATTTTGAGGAGTTGGTGTCTGCTTCAAAGATGGTTGATTTTCTTGAACTCTTGGGTATATTTTAGTGAAATGAACATACTCATGGAAAGTGTTTCACTTCAAATGGGTCTTCTTGTAATCAAGGGCTTGAAGGTAGCTTCATCCCTCCAAATTGAGTTGAATGGCCTCTAGAAATTCCTTTTCAAAATATATTTCCACACAAATTATAGCATAAGTGGAAATATTCCCTTTTGGCTTAGAACAATCAATGTAATAGTCCAACTTATTGCCAATAGTTTTAAGCTAGNATCGATCAACATAACCCCAATGGAAGATTCCACCTCCCTAAGAGTTTTTGTCTCCTTATAAAAATCATTTTCCCATCTTGTTGATACATTTCTTATATTTGTTAAATTTGAATCAAATTGAGACGTAAACGGGTGACCCTCAATATTGTTTAACAGGAACCATGTTTGGATGACTAGCTTCCAATAGTCTTCATTCTTTAACCAAATATGATTAAATTTGAATGGGGAGGGAGGATGTGGAGATTTCTTGACCAAACTCAACAAAACCAGCATGTGGTCTGAGTAACCACCTGATTTAAATACCCATTGTTGTTCTAGCAACTTTTCTGAAAGAAGGAATCTATCTAGTCTTTTTGTTATTAGATCTTTCCCTTTTCGATCGTTCCTCTAGGGATGAGTCAACTTAGCTGGTTCCAAATCCACTAGTTGTTGATAAGATATCCAGTTGTGCCCTATATTTCAACCTTTGGGATTTGTGGTAGACGTTTTCATCCACACTAGATAGAAAGAAGAGATTCACCAATGAGTTAGAGAAAGAGCGTCATGCATTGGTGAACTATACACTAGTCTTTTGTTTAAATATTTAAACAAAACAAAGACGAGACTCCTTGTGTTAGAGAGATCTTTTGCACCCTTACGTAATCCTCCTTGATCTGTCATCTTTTCGTTTTGGGGACCCATCTTACCATTACAAAGACATAGAACTTGTAAAATCTTGTGTTGTCATGCATGAGTGCAAGGTCAAGTGATTATGACTATTTCTTCATACATAAGCATATGTAGCTAATAAAGCACTATGGGAAACACTTGTTCTAAGGGGTAGGGCATGTTCTTTTTGTTTTTTTAACAGAAATGATTATTTTTCTATTAGAAAAATTATTGCAGCCTCATTGGTCACTAGCTAATACATCATTTATACATAGTTTTTCAAATAGAATATTCAAGCCTTCTCCCACCATATGGATGAAAGGGAGAAATCCAAACCCAGACCTTCATAACATAATATTACTACTTCCTCATTGTAAGAATAAATTATTACAAATTGATTACATAAAATAATGAAAAAACAAAACGTAATTATCTTTTATGTGGAACTCTTCCCCCATTAAACAGGAGGGAGTCTAGGATTTGTTGAGCCCCATGAGATTTTTTACTATGGTTATTTCTCTCTACATTCTTTTTTTTTCTACCTCTTGTTAATGAAGGAGAAGGACACAAATATTTTTTTGGAACTTCTACAAAGGAAGGAGACTCAAAGGCTTCAAGGATATGTTTTCCCTTAGTTTCCTCCTCTCTCTCTCCATTTAATTTTCAAGTTCCTCCCCTTTTGAATTTGAATCTTTTTCTTGGGGAGTTTTTGATACCCCAATTGAAGTCTCATCCTTACTATTTGGATTTGTTACCTTTATTTCCTCTTACCTTTTTCTTATGGTCCAACATTAATATATAGGTTAATCTTCAGAGAACCTATAACTACATGTTCCTTTTCCTCTTTCTTGTAATATTTCAGAAATTCAAATCTATTGTTGGAGACATTAGATGCTCCTGACCGAGGCCTTTTTTTCAGGCTAAGTATGCACCTTCTTGGCACTTGTTTGAATTATTCTTGATCATAATTATTTTGAGGAGTTGGTGTCTGCTTCAAAGATGGTTGATTTTCTTGAACTCTTGGGTATATTTTAGTGAAATGAACATACTCATGGAAAGTGTTTCACTTCAAATGGGTCTTCTTGTAATCAAGGGCTTGAAGGTAGCTTCATCCCTCCAAATTGAGTTGAATGGCCTCTAGAAATTCCTTTTCAAA
Organism: Picea glauca; assembly: GCA_000966675.3. Lineage (NCBI taxonomy): Eukaryota > Viridiplantae > Streptophyta > Pinopsida > Pinales > Pinaceae > Picea > Picea glauca. The sequence goes on along the minus strand of JZKD02S0336738.1, from coordinate 3,886 downwards.
ATATATTTCCACACAAATTATAGCATAAGTGGAAATATTCCCTTTTGGCTTAGAACAATCAATGTAATAGTCCAACTTATTGCCAATAGTTTTAAGCTAGTGTTCATCCCATAAAATAATGGTGAGATGTGGCAATTTGATCCATATGGGCGGAGAGGAAATTTCCATGTCATGATCAAAATTAAGGGTCCAATGGAAAGGAACATTCCCCTGGAGCCCATGAAGTAGGAACCCAATTTGAAGATTAGATCTTGCTCTTGTTTGTTGATAAAAGTAAACACATAGAAACCTTTTCTGCAATAAAACCCAGAAATGTTACCCAGAATAGCCCATTTCTCTAAAATCTAATCTTGGACTTCTCTAGGACTTGGCCAAAGTCCTGTGAATTTACCAACCAAGGCTCTCTCATGCATGAGAATAGATTTCCTTTTAGCTTATGATGATGGCATATCCAGTTTGGGAATGTTTTGTAGACTCTTTTTAATATGTTTTTCACCAACAACGTTAGATAACTTGATCAAAGAATAAAATGCTTCCTCTTTTGGGTTGGGAGGCTTACCCATGGTGAAGCTAGGGTGAGGATAGCACAGATCCAATGACCGAAAGAATATAAATGCAGATTCACAGGTCAAACTAGCTTGGTTTAGTTCTTGATATATGTGCGTGAAAGACTTCTAGGCAAAATCATGTTCAAGGTGACAGATACAAATTTGGGACAGCGAGGGTTGCAGACTTGCTATTTTCACTCTGCTAACAACCTTTGAATCATCCAACATTTAACAACCTTTGAATCATCCAACGTTTGGAAACAAATTATTATTATTATAATTTCTCATTCTTATTATTTTTTTTTTAATTATAATTTTTTATATATATTATTTTTATTTTTGACTTAATATAAATTTTAATATATGGAACTTCTCTAAGTAAAATAAATCTACTTGAATGCTTGAACTTTTATTGCTAAATCACAATGTAGTGCAAAATTTTTCTTTAACATTATCATAGTCTTTGGTGCACACAAATAAGGGTTAACCCATCAATGTTGGGTAGTCATCTTCACCACACATTCTACCACCTCACAAGATTAAAGTAAAATAAATCTACTTGAATGTTTGAACTTTTATTGCTGAATCACAATGTAGTGCAAAATTGTTCTTTAACATTACCATAGTCTTTGGTGCACACAAATAAGGGTTAACCCATCAATGTTGGGTAGTCATCTTCACCACACATTCTACCATCTCACAAGATTAAAGTAAACATTCTCAGCATCCATTAACTCTACCAATTCAAAATTGATGTGAACTCTACCAATTCAAAATTCATGTGACTTTATTATGTTCAAGTTTACTAATTTCATTTAAAAATTTTAATTTTCTAATAGGGTAAATGCATAGTTTATTATGAATTTAAGATGATGATGATGATGGCTATTAACTTCTACTAAAACCAACATTGGTTTATACCTTAAAAAAAGGGTAAGAAATGACTTGGTTTGCTTTAAAGTTTTATTTTTGTACTTGAAAAGATTTATGAAAAAAAATCCTAAATCAACCATCTTAGCATCACAAAGATGACAAATTCTTTCAACCCACGACATTTTAGGAACTGTCCTATGTCCTATTTCACTATGAATCTGGTAAAAGTTTGTTCTTATTTTAGCAATGTTGATTTTATCCTTTATGCTAGTTAAAACAAAGAGATGATTTTGGTCTTATACAGTAGGGTTGATCACCTCCTTGTAGTATCTTAATTTTTTCTTATCCTCTAATTATTTATTGCAGCATGACTTCTTCTTAAATTTAAATGTAAATATTTTAAATAATATTGTTATTCTCTAGAGTGACCTATTCCTCAAGACCCCAATGATTTAGCCAAAAATATTTAGTTGTTTGTGAATATCATAGGGGCTCATTTCCAGAAGAACAATATCATCAACATACATAATAAGGATGATGACTATACTATCTAGAGGTATGTTGACACACATTGCTTCTTCTAAGAAACTCTCTAACTTGTCAATGCATATGCTAAAACAGGTAATGGATAGGGGGGAACCTTGTTTAACTCCTATATTATAATTAATTTCTTTTGATCATCCCTTGGTGTTTCTCAGCTTGGAAATGGCATTCTAGTACAACTTTATTGCAATAGTGCTCAACTCAAAATGAACATTTATCTCTTCTAATCTATTCTAGAGGTTAGTTCCAACCATTGTGTCAAATTATTTTCTAAACTCAATGAAGCAACATAGAAGATTGGTTTTTTTATTGCAACACTCCTCCACAATGATCCTAAGTGTAACAAGGTGGTCCACAGTTGAATGATAACTCCTAAATGTGGCTTGGAATTTGGATATTTTCCCATGAATTTCTATCCATATGCTAATGTTATTTTCCAGAATAATTCCATACAACTTGGATAAAAGAGGGATAACCATAATGTCCCTATAATTAGAGGGATTTTTTTATCCTCACTTTTAAAAATAGGAACAATGGGGATTTGAGTCTCATGTTTAGGGAAACCCTACCAAATAAATTGAATAACTTATGAATGTAATGGATGAGGATAGGCCCTCCAACTTTTAGGATTTTTTCTTATTAGCCTTAGATGTCCTTAGCTTTCCCTTTTGTGAGTTCCTTAACCCCGGACTCTAAGCCTTCTAAAGATAAAGTTTATTCCTCTATAGAAAGGGTTCGAATGTTGTTCACAACATTAGGGGATTCATAAATCTAAGTATGTCATGACACCTTCATTATACAAGTGACTTTTGTATGTTTGCAAAGTTGGCATATTCCTTCACAAAGGGGTAAAATTCCAAAAAACCTTCTCTCCTCTTCTCTCTCAATTACCTATTTTAACTTATTCATTTTAGTTTAGATTTAAATGTATGATTTTCATCATTTATTCTTCTTGTACTTTGTCTTCAAATTTATTTCTATTTTGCTTTCTTTTTTTTTGTATGCATACACAACTTATCGTTTTTTATCATTCATAATACCTCCACCTTGTTGGATTATTTCTCTTTTTGTGTGAACATAATATTATGATGATGATGATGATGATGATCTTTACCATCAACTAAGATCAACTTTGATCTATTAAACCTCAAGAAAAACGATAAGGGATTAATTGTTTTTTCAATATTTTGTTAATAGAAAATATAGTTCACAATTTTTATATATTACCTTCTTAATGATGTTGGATTACTGAGAGGGGGGTGAATCAATAATGTGTAATTTATTTCACTTTTAACCCTTTTAATCTTTTAACCACAGTGTATATTAATCAACGTATAAGCAATGTATCAATGGCATCAAATATAAGAAGTATAAACAAACAATGAACAACCATACACATCAACACAATACATAGTGCACCATTATTTTTACTTGGAAACCCAATGCGGGAGAAAACCACATAATGTTTTTTCTTATATATGTTAAAGAAGTACATTCATAGGAAAAAAAAAATAGAGAAAATAAATTTTGGAAGTTATGTTTAGGAAAAAATAAAAAAGTTTAGGGGGGAAGTTCATGAAAGCAACATGAAATATACACAGGGAAAACCCTAGCCGCGCACAGGCAGCCTCGGCCCTCCGACGGCCAGGCTTAGCTTGACCAGATCTTCGTTTTGAACGCTCTCGTTGCCAGCATCGGATCTAGCTCAAGGGAGGTGTTTGAAATCGTGACCCTCTCGGTGCCCTGCGATCGGTGCGCGTGGATACAGAGACACGCTTCGGCACCTCGTGTTTGCATTGCTCGTCGCTGCGTCTGGACTTGCTGGAGGTCGACGGCCTGCCACAATGGCCCCAGATCTGACTAGCGAGAGAGGGAAAGCCCGATTGGAAGCATTCAAAGCGTTGGTCCGCTCGGCAGGACCC
>JZKD02S0336705.1:8552-19227 GCA_000966675.3 Picea glauca | reverse complement strand
TATTCAAGTGAACACAGAGCTAGTGAACACAGAGCTATGGTGCCCAAAAAGGCTTCAAAGAAAACTGAAGAGCAACCGGAAGGCGATATTATTTCAGACACTATTGCAGTTGGGGTAGTACACTCTGTCAAATCATGGGCTGCAATTGCAGAAAAAATGGAGGATGAAGTCAAATATGCGGACAATGGTGTGGACAACCATCTATGAGATATCGCCAAAAATGAGCTTCATAAAGTTGCTGCACATCCGAGACTGGTTTCATATACTGATATGGTTTCCTGGGCACTGGATAAAGTGGATGTTCCGACCAGAAGTATTATGAATGAGCAAGGAGTTGTTATCGGGTCATTCAGACCCTAACATATCCAAGTAATGTATAAGCTCTCGCCCAGTTATAGGCACACTTTTAATTCTGAGTTTGTAGCTGCATTTCAACAAAAAGAGTGTGTTGAAGGTGGCCAAACATACCCGGACATGATAAGAGGATGGGCCAGAGATGAAAACAAGTTTAGGGCTAATGAACTTGGAATTTATGCCACAAATTCCCTAAATGAATATATGGTGTATTTAGCAATGATGTTGTGTAGACTTTTTGGGAGAAAGGATCCTTTTCATTTTAATGCAGACTGGACACCTTTCTTAGAGGAAGTTTCAGAGGGGCGGAGTTTCAATTCGCATAAAAATTTATCAGAGAACGTCACTTCAGAGGTTATGAATTACAAAACAGCCAATTCAAAAGGACAAACAGTGGCCTTTTATATGTCAGCCTATATAATGGATGCTATTTTCTTTAGGAATCCTTTCCCATTAATGAATTGGAGTTGGAATGCTTCTTGTACAGAGCCTGTTCATAAGTACCATTCAGCTCTGTGGGAAGAAAATGCCAAAAATAATTTTTATGAGATTTTCCATTATGTAATTATTCCTCTACATAGAATTTTCTTCGGATGTGAACCTCCTCGCATTTCCAATACCATAATAGAAAACCTCAAATCAGTTGTTGACTGGTTCATTGAAGAAAATTTTTCATATGTGAGAGTTTATGGTTGTTCTATTCTGCCTCATGCACTACCCAAAATTTTACCAGACAGGTTAATATGTAGAGAAGTGGCTTATCAGTTGATAAATGGTGGTATTGGGCTAGAATTGAGAGCTCAACAGAAGAAGGCATGGCCATCTTTTCCGGTTTATCTAGGGAAATTTGTTTTATTGAACATAGGTCATTATAAGTCAGAAGTCGAATCATTGAGTGAAGTAAAATTAGTGGATATAAAACACAGGAAACATGACCCATATCAAATAATCAATCGGCATGTCACATAGTGTGGGTTGAAAGCATATGAACATGAAGTTTCATTTTATGATGATGTTTTTAGAAATGCTAAATCTTATGAAGAATTTCAGAGTAGAGTGCAAACCTTGTCACCTGATGCACAGGTGGGGTTTACATCCTTTCAAAGAAATAGACGACAATGTCTGCCAAAGATTTTGCAAGGCGAAATGCCGACATCAACGCAAGTGCCTGAAACAATTCCTCCAGGCAATGAAACCATTATTCAGTATGATACAAGTGATAAAGATAAATTGAAAGATTTTGAGATTCCTCCTCAGAATACAGAAAGTTCACAGTTCCAAGAAACACAGACAGAAAAAGGCAAAGAAGTAGAAACAAACACAATAAACCTCGATGATATTCCAGAAATTGTTGGTGGAACAACTTCACAGGAACTTGGGAGTCCCATTACAACATTAACCCCACTACAGGCTACTTTCGAAACCCCTCATGAAGGATTTCTATATGTAAGTGACTTAGAGCCAATCAACAGAGATGAAATACCTTCATCGGATTATTTCTTCAGTAAAAAACGGAGAGCTATCTTGAAACAGGAATTACATCCTGTAGGTGAAAGAATGATAAAAAAACATAAGATTATCATTGATGGAAAAAATTTAAAAGAAGGAGAATTTTCTACAGATCTAGCAGGAACCATGGGTGCCATAGCATCAACCAATATGTATTCAGTAGGAAATCTAACAACAATGTTAGAGAAAAAATATCGAGAAATATTGCAGCTGCAGGATAAATTGAAGGAAAATAAAAAAATGATTGGATGGGGAATACAAAAAGGTCTAGAACAGGCTAGACTTAAAGCTATACAACATATACAAAATTTAAATGAAAACTTGACCGAAGAAAAACATATGATTCAGATTACCCAAGAACAAGTGCAGAATCTGGGCAATGAAAATAATTCTCTACAAGATAAGATCATTTCAATTACTAATCAAATGATTGAAATAGATCATTTCAAGACTAAAGCATCAGAGATATATACAAATATTAAGGAAGAACAACATAAGGTATTCTTTAATCTGGAAATCATCCAGAATTATTTTCAAGAAACTAAGAAGTCTATGGAAAAGGTAGTGCAAAAATAAAGGGAAGCTAAAGCGGCAAGAAATTCTTTCCAAAATATAATAACTGCTTTACAAAAGGAAGAAACTGGAAAATCACAGAAATTATCCATTTCAGAGAAGTTGAAAGGAGATATTATGATTAAAGTTTGGGAAACAAAATTGGAAGGTTATAAAATAATCACAAAAGGGATCAGTGAAGATTGTCAAAATATCTTTGATTTCATTGAAAAAGATTTAGTACACAGTGGGACAGAGGAATTTTCAGAGTTATTAGGAGAAATAAATATTAATAGGTATTAGCTGAAAACAAAAGAAGAATTTGAAGAAAAGAAAGAAGAAATCCCAAATATCAAAATGGTCAATATGGTAGAAATCGAGAAGTGGATGATATCTTCCAGTTCAAAATTGGAGAAAGTTAAGTCCACAGAGAAAACAATTTCAACCCAGTTGCTAGGCCTACAAAGAAGCTTTTTTTCATTTGAAGAAAAAAAAGTACCAGAGGCTCCTAAAGTATTGGTAAATTTTTTAGAGAAATACGTTCAATACAGTGAAGCAGATAAAGAAAGTTCTTCAACTTAAAGTTAAAACTTTGTAAATATTTCTATTTTTAGAATTTTGAAATAAATTGTGAACGATTGACATTAACTTATGCAACCAAAATATTAGGAAGTTAGGTAGTTACCAATGGAAGATTTTGACAGAAATGTATAAATATAGTTTCAAGAGGCTGAAACAGGGCTTCAGAAATTTTGGGAAAAGCCAATTTTTGTACTATCAGCTTTGAAGTTTAAGGGAATATAAATCGCGACAAGATTCTGAATCCTGCAATTTCGTGACTATGTTTCTTCCCCTGTCTATCATCATTTGTTAAATATTATTCTTTATGTCTGTTTCTAGGAAGTAAATCAATTTGAAATTATATGCAATTGTTGTTTATTTTTTCATATTGGTTTGGATGTTGAATGTGTTACAATTTTTCCTCTGAAATTACTTTAGTGATTTTAAGACCTGTAACCTTTTGTTCCTTAATATTTCTCTTTGTTAGAAATCTTATGTTTCTTTCATTACTGTAAATTGAAATATAAGATTCTTTCCAGATAAAAAGCCTTATATTTCTCTCTGTCGTGTTTCATTGTCTACAATTTCAAAATTGTCACAAAACCAGGAAACGGCCTTGATTGTGTCTTTAAATTACTGTTTTAGATTTTAAAGTTGTTTCATTAATATCTTTTCTGAAAAGTCTGAAGTAACCAATCTATAAAAACCCTTTTTATAAAATTTAAAACCCTATCACCCATGACAGTTCCTAACGGAAGACAACCTAACGTAGAACCTGGTCTACAGGATCAAACCAGCATTGCCTTAAACCTATTTAACACCATCTTACAAACTGCAAGAAATAGGACTGAGTTAGAAATATCGTGGGCTGCAATTGAACGTGACATAAGCATCCAGGAACAACGAGAAGCAAGACAGAGACAGTTGAGAAACTGAATCTGATCTAGTCTTTCTTTGTCTCTTTGTTTTAGAAGTATTATCATAAAAATCTTTAGTCGGATGCCGTGACGGTGTGTTTTATTGCCTTAAAACACAAACTCAGGAACAACAAGCTCTAGGAAAATTGTAGTGGGGTTTAGGTTGAGAACTGAGACTGTCAAAGCCCGAAGAGAGGAAGAGATCCAGACTGTTATATCCAGAGGGACACATGGTGGCAGATCGCAAGCTTCGGGTAAGTTGAATTTGAATTTCGGTTGAAATTAGAAACTATTTAAACCTCAAGACCTGAAGTGAATCTAAGTAGTTCGATCTAGAAGGGACATGGCGTGAATCCATGCACTTTGAGTAAAATCCTGAAGTAACCCTCAATCGTCAGATCAAGTGGAAACGTGGAAGAAATACGCATAGTCTAAGGGGAGAGAAAATATGAGAGTTGAAAAGTCTAAAGTTTGGAGATGCGAAGAGATCATAGCCATTGATCCTGGAGGAGACCCGCGTCAAAGGATTACCAACTTTGGATAAAATAACTGGGAGAATATTTTACATTTGATATTTATAAAACTCAAAAATCTAAAGTGACGAAAGTCATCGATGTGAAGGTGGACATGTTGTGCCAGATCTAGGACTCTAGAGAAACCTAGAGGAGGAAAGGTCCAAAGACCCAGAGAAGAGATCTCGATCATCAATCGAGAAGGGAGTTTGAGGGTTGTTGATCTAGTTGAGGAGGCCAATGTCTCAAAGTGGGAGCATGACTGTTGATTGGGTAGGATACGTGCCAATATATGTTCCACTCTGGGAGATAACCACTAAGCAGTGGAGAGGGTTTGAGAATTGAGATTTGTGAAGGCCAGATTCATGGAGGAAATCCTAGTCATAGATTAAGGGGGACAAGTGTTGATAGATATTCTACACTGGAATATTATAACATAGGGGAAGGTATAAGTTTAATATTTTATATTCTTGAAGTCCATAATCACGAAGATAATTGGTCTGTGGATTTAGAAAGGGAATATCTGAACCATCAATTCAGACAACACCGTCAAGATTGGGAGATTGAAGGTCCCATAACATTTCATGGATTGAAGTTGAATGGACTTTAATAGGTAATCACACAGTCATGTGAGGTCATAGTCTAAGGTCACATGTAGGAAGGGGCTAGTGAAAAGGAGATAGCATCCATAAAATGAAGAGCTCCCAAAGAGAATAGACAAAGGGCATGGGTATCACAAGACCTGCACCTAAAATAGAAAAAGGGGAATGTGTATAATTTGTTTATGTTCAATTACGAGCCCAAAGAGTCAATTCAACTCAGAATAGAGAAATATTTAAGACCAAGAGGTCGTAGAACCCCAGGAAGGGATGGGGGTTGCATCACATTGGCAGGTGTTTTGCATATGGAATTTGTGGAAAATATTCTAGTCACAAGTTTACTTTTGTTAAAAGGAATTAATTAAAGAAAAATTTTATTTATTAGTGAATTGAGTTATTTAAGGACACGGATAACATGCATCATTTAATGTAAATATTAAGTGAGTGTGAGAAGTAATCTCAACTGTAGATCACTTTGGAGATTAGAAATATATTGTAACTTATGATTATAAAAGAAATTTGAGGAGAAGGAGGAAGACACTTGTGTTGAGGGAGTCAGTGCCATAGGGAATTTTGACAAGATGTCGAGGTTGAGAGACTTGGGGAGAGATGAATGTTGACCATGGAAAAGAAGTAATTTTGCTAGTGTGAGGAGTGTAGGAGAAAAGAAGGATTTTTTCTTACACTAGAGTGAAGAGATCTGACTCATTGGGTGAAGAGTGTTCATCCAAGTATTGAGGAGAGGGTAGGATTAAAAAAAATCATGATTCAATATTTTGATAGTTGGAGAAGGAATTTCATCTAGAGGACATACAGGTCAAGGAGGACAGAGAGTAGAAGCAACCAAAAGGAACAACAGAGTCATACAGATAATTTTGTAAGGTATTTATGTAAATATCTTCATGTCACAGTGGATAAAATCATAGACATGCATGGGTCACATAAGTGAAATTCACATATGTATGTGGGTCACAGAAGGGAAATTCATGGATTTATTAGGAAATGTGTTAGAATAAGTCGTAGAGTAGCATAAGAGTTTCCAGGATTGTCTAGAGTGTACAATTATCTTAGTAGGACATTTCCCAGTTACTGAATCCATGATTTGACATTAATAAAGAATTATTAGTGTAGTATTCCCTCTGGGGTTTGTCCAGGGGATTACCTGAAATTCTTGGTGTTTATGAGTGCTAGATTTGGTTTCCTTATTTAATCTTTCATTGCATTTTTAGTTTATTAATCAATTGTTCTTTTATTAGATAAAGTTATTTTATTTGAGCTAACTTTCGGGTGTTGAGTAGAGTGGTAAAATCTCAACATGGTATTAGTGCATACCAATGGTTAAATCTTCTTGGATATAGTTTCAAGACCATTTGCATCTAACTCTTGGTTGGGGATTAATAGTTCACATGTCACTCATTATGTAAATGTTATGGTATATTAATGACTGAACTAGTGGATCTGAGAGTTTAAATTCTTTTCCCTCCTCCAACCAGGGGTATTCTCCTAAGTATATACTCCTCTCATTACCAATCTTCCACATCAATCAATTTCCTACCAGAGGAAAAGCTTCTTCCAAGTTCTTCCACACAATTGAGCCTTTTAACTATTTTTTCAGTATTCTAAACGGGTCAACAATGGTGATATTGTCTAATTATTTAGATTTCATCATCTGAGACCAAACAGAATTGACTTGCGCCAGTAGCCAAAGGTTTCTTCAAACTACAACATAAGAAAATGAATGCATTTATTTTAATCCCCATCCCCCCAAGTCCTTAACGTCTACAATCGAAGACCATTTGGCTAGATGGATCCCTCCATTTCTTTTTTGTTGTGACTGGAGGTATTGAAAACTCAGTTTATGAATATTCGTAAGGATTCCTTTGAATCTTTCATCTATGGAGTTCCAATAAAATGGAATGTTATCCAACACTATCTTAAGAAGCAAAAGCCTCCCACCTCTAGAGAGAATCTTGTTTTCCCAGGACAAAACTCTATCTTATATTATTTTAATATTCCACCTCGAGTACACAAACCTATAACTGTCATAGTTTAGGAATAAACCTAGGTACTTAAGTTTAATTTTAATTAATAATTCAAAATGCATACAAATTATATGGGTGTGTCAGCCTGAGAGGTTTTAATTAATTTTAAGTTTAATTAATAACGAAAATTTCATCCAAATTATATGGGTGTGTCGGTCTAGGAGGCCTAACGGATGGTGACAATGATTTCACTTTGTTAATAATAAACAAATTTATAGTTTATAAATAATTTTGTGTTGGCCTAGGTGATGGTGGTGAATTTTTAAAGAAGTGGAATGTGTAACAAATCTACTTAGTACTTGCTTTCTAAGAAAAAGTTGAATAAAAAATAGTTGAATAAAAAAATAACATTATCATTTGAAAGTTTTAATTATGCAATAAACACTTGGCATTACAGTTATTAAATGTTCATAGTTATTTAAAATTTTATTTTGAATACCAATTAAAAATAATATATCCAACCACTAACAATTTATAAAAATTAATGTGTGTGATTGGCAAAAAAACAAGTTTAAAGTAATTTATATATTGTTGAAATCCTAAATGACTTATTTTGTAAGTAAAAAAAAATTACTACTAACATAACAAAGGAAACATATGTATTTTCAAAACTCTATATGGTTTTGTATATAGAAAAATTCCAATGACAAGATAAATTATTTAGATATACTTTGAAAAATAAATGATATTTGTTCCGATGTCTACCCTTATAAGAATACATATTTATTTGACATGTGTGGTTATAGATATGGTTATGATTATTTTAAAAATATTGAATTTGAAGCATCTCTTTAGAACAAGTAAGAGTACTGAATGTGTTTGTAAAAACTATAAATATATATAGTAAATTATTGCCTAAAATTGCATGTCTTGATTAGAATAATAAATATATTTCCTAAGAAAAATACTTATTTTTAATAAAAAAATTAAAGATTAATTGATAATTTATATCAATATGTAATTAATGACACTTGGTCAAGGAAAATGTTTAAAAAAATATGCATGCTACTACCTCATATAAAAAAATATAGTCCTTCGCGCCTTCCTAGACTACCTATTTACTATATTTTTGTAAACTTTATAATTGATCTGAAATTGATCTTTTAAATACTTGGTTGATTTTTAAGCATGTGCTAAATTACCATTCAAAAACTTAAATGAGGAAGGAGATTTTAAATAAAGAAGTTTGCAGCCATCATAAAGACTAAAAAATAGAAAATAGACATAAAGAATGCCAAACCATAACACTAAGCTTGTTAACGAAGTTCAACAAGGTTGGTTATGTCTCTGGGCCTTTGTCTCAGCGGGGGAGGCTTTCTTATTAATATTCAATGATGAAAAATTACATCAAAATTATCTCAAATGGATTAAACACTAGTCTAGTTGTCTTTTTCGCGACCTCAAGAATCTAACACAACTGACGGAATGGAAAAAGGTTGATCGTAGCTCTCGGAAATGACATTCAAAGTTCCTTATCTCAATGGCTTCTCTGCATAAAAATGGCTTAGCATTCATGAATTCTTCGACATTTTGTTGTTTTTTAACCTCCTCATACTGTCAAAAACCTTTGGTTCATATAGGATTTGATTTGGGGTTCTCCTTTCAACTTCCCCCCAAGATCTCACCTCAGAAAGGGCTTCAAATCCCCTAATAATGGGAAAAATCCACCAAAATCAGCATAATAATCCAAAAAAATCATGCAATATAGTTTTAAAACCCACAAATTGGAAAAAAATGGGCATGTGCCCATTTCGTCTAGGCTCTTGGTCATTTGGTAGTGCCATATGGCCAAGTGTTGAGCATTGGTGCCCTATTCCTCTTGTCCAACCCTCTTTCCAAGTCTTATTGAATTCCATATGGCCTCAGACTAGCACCAAGTGCCATGCCATCCATGCTCTTCTCCTTGTTAGAGCACCCTAGTCACGGGCTAGCCCCCCACCGATCGAGGCTTATCCCCAAACCTTCTCCAACATTCAAATTAAATGCAAATTATGCCACATGTTTAACAACATATGTAGCCCATATGGTTGGCATGGGGACGTTAGTCCCTTGGTTTCTCGGGAGGTCAGGGGTTCGATCCCCCGGAAGTGAAATAAATTTTTGAACCGACCCACATTGGCCATATCTGGGGTTCGAAGTGGCACCCTATGATTGGTCCATGTGCCTCCTCTAGATTATCCACTAGACACACAGTCAGCTCCCAATGCATCGCCATGTTAGCCTGAACCTACCAACGCATCTTCCTAGTCAACATTATACGACATGTGGCAAGCCCGGAGCCTGCCACCTGTTGCCACATCACTCTGTCGTACTGTACAGTCAGCCGCTTGGTCAACTCCATGTCAATGCCACATGTCATTCATATAGCCACATGTCAAATTTTCATTGAGCCACATCAATGTATGAACTTCCACATCAACGTCCATACAGTCCACGTGTCAAATCCATACTATGGCAACTCCTCCTAAAAAATACCAAAAATGAGTGATAGATGTCACCTCTTCGTGCTGCCATTTGTCCCTATTGACATCATTATGAGATCACCTGACATGTCATCCTGACGTACTACTGATGTCATCAGTAAGTCTAGTTGACTTATGACTTTGACTTTTTTGCTTGTTTGGGAAATTAGAAGGAACGCGATAACTTTCGCATATGGTGTGCATTTTCAAAAAAATGCATATGGTCAGAATATACACAATGGGCCCAACACAATGGTGCTAGTTTCATCTTATTCCAAAAAAATGATTTTTAGGCTTTCTTGGATCCATTTTGGATCAATGGTGCTAGTTTCATCTTAACCCACCACTATTTTTTTGGGCCCTTGAACCTTCCTTCAATCCCTGCTTTATATCCTAGTGGGGTAGTGAAAGATCCATCCTTTAGGTTTTTCGACCAATAGTGAGAGTCAAATATTTGGTAATCGAGTATAAAGACATTTGTACATAAAATTTCCACAAAATTATTCCATTTGTGAGCTAACCACCAATTAATCCCAGAGAGTCCATGTATTTCCTTTTGCATCTACCACTTGTTTGGGGATTAATAGTTCACGTGTCACTCATTGTGTAAATTTTATGGTATCTTCCTGATTGAATCAGTGGATCCAAAAGACAAGTTAAATGTCCCTCATAATTGGGGCCAATATGATATATTGTGATGCATGTCCTTTTTTATGATTTCCTTTTTTATTTCTATCTCCACTAATGTCCATAGCTCGATGAATTTAACTATCTTATCTATACCTTCTCTCAGATTGTACCTGATAAACATGTAATTATTTTGATTGATGTATATCACAACATCGATCGCATAAGACCCTAACATGCATAAAGGACGGTGAATTGACCCACACCAACCACTTTTGATATCATTATCTGAGGTAGGTAATTTATTATTTGAATATAACCATAGAGTAATTTTGCATCTGGGTGGAGCTCTAATTTTCCAAATCTAACCCCACCAGCATTTTTGGGGCCTTTGAATATTCCTTTGTGTTGATACTGAGAGGGGCGTGAATCAGTATCAAGTACAATTTAAAACCTTTTTCAACTTATACTTAAACCATTTAACTATATCCAATGAGCAATGAACAATAGTATAAGAGTTACACCAATACACCACAATAC
>JZKD02S0336661.1:0-19227 GCA_000966675.3 Picea glauca | reverse complement strand
ATGCTGCTGCAGGGGTGCGCAGGTTCAAGACTTCATACTTAGTCATATTCAGGCTTTGCCGCAAGGAGTGCGTGCAATAAATTCTCACAAAGTTCTGTGAAGCGAGGATAAGCTCACGAGAGATAGGCCTATAGTTCACCGAGGAGAATTGTAGGATTGTTGTGGGGAGCTCGGGAGAAATTCCACAGATTGTGAGTGGGTGAACAAGCTTTCACGAAGGAAGCGTTTGAATTCATTCCGCAGGAAACAACCAAGGATGATAGACGGCTGAAATACTTGGAGAGATTTCACGAGAACCCGAGGGTCGTTAGATCTTGCCAAGGTGCACAAGGTTTACCGTATAAGTAATTGACACTCGAAGCTCAGGAGGGAGTAGCACCATTGATCTGGGTTCATAGGGATCATTAGATCCACGTGTGCCATCACCTATCAGCATATCGTGAGTTGGAACACCAAGAGGGTGAAGCGGGAGTGGCGATATCGCGAGCTGCGATATCCTGAGAAAATCATAACCATTGGTTGTGTAGGACATGCATCAAAGGATCCCAAGGAATCGGGGTTCAGAGGATCGGGGTTCTCGACGTCAAGAAACGCTTGCATCGTGGATTTACGATCTGTGAAATCCCGAAGTGACGTAGTATTGTGGGACCACAAGGTTGAGTGGAGTACAGGTGACGTTGGATCAAGATTCGGGGTTCGGAGACTTGGGAAGGCAGTGAATCGTGGCATCACATCGGCCGATTCCCCAAGAGGGAAATCCCCGACGGGGAGGAAGCGTTGACCTTTGACCATCGGGGTTCGGGGTTTGATTTGCACGAGAACCGTGCCCACGAGTTTCGCGATATTTCGAAACCCGATTTCCCGAGAGAACTGTCGGGAGATTTTAGAGAGTGCTGTGGGTGACAAAAGGTCCCGATACAGGAACTGAGGAGCATTGTGGCTCTTCGGGCCTGAGACGAGGAAGGTCCTGGTGTGAGCAGTCGGACTATGACGGTCACGACTTTGCGTCATAACACAGAAAATTTAGACAAGATAGATCTGAGTTTGGATAGAAATGGTCAAATAAGATTTAAAAATAGATTATACATACCAGATTTTACTGAATTAAAACTAACAATTTTGGACGAAGTACACAACAAACCATATTCTGGTCATTCGGGATACCAGAAAACAGTGACAACACTAAGGAAGTGATTTTATTTGCCTAATATGAAGGGCAAAACAACAGAATACGTGTCTAAGTGACAATATTTTCAATATGTGAAGGTTGAACACCAACACCCAGCCGATCTGTTGCAACCTCTACCTGTACCAGAATGGAAATGGGAGACTATATCACTGAATTTTATCACAGGTTTTCTTAGAACTCAAAAACAACATTATTCAATTATGGGAGTAATTGATAAGCTTAGCAAGTCAACACACTTTATTCCTCTACAGTCTACTTTTAAATCCATTATGATCGATGAAATATTCATGAAAGAAATTTTTAGACTGCATGGTATTCCTAAAATGGTGATTTCGGATAGAGAAGTAAAATTCACATCTACATTTTGGAAAGAATTGTTTGCAGGGTTAAATACTAACTTGAATTTTAGCACCAGCTACCATCCACAAACGGATGGGCAGACTGAACGAAGAAACCAAATCGTGGAGGATATGTTATGAATGTACGTAAGGACGAAACCAAGTAAGTGGGAAGACTAGCTGCACTTGGTAGAGTTTGCATACAATAATGGTTACCAAGCATTGAATAAGATGAGCCCATTCGAAGTACTATACGATAGAAAGTTTACAACTTGAATTAGTTGGGAAAACCCAGTTGACATAATCATGGTCGGACCAGAAATGCTCGAGGAAATGGAGAATACAATAATAAAAGTACAAAAGAATTTAAAGGAGGCACATTCGAGACAAAAATGTTACGCAGACCTGAAAAGAAGACACAAATAATTTCAAGTTGGAGACCACGTATATTTGAATGTCAAAGAAGGAAGAAGTTTTTTAAAACTAGGAAACTACTCCAAGTTGGCACCCAGGTTTTGTGGCCCTTTCAAGATCTTAGCTCGAATTGGACCAGTGGCATACCAACTTGCACTTCCTGCAAATCTAAAAATTCATAATGTATTTCATGTTTCCTTGTTAAATAATTATGTTTATGATCCTACTCACATGATCGATTGGAATGTGGTGCAGGTGGCACTAGAAGGCGATTTCCAAGTAGAACCCCCATGCATTCTGGATAGGAGAGAAATAGCACTATGGAACAAAGTCATCACCAAGGTAAAAGTGAAATGGAAGCACCTTAGTCCTGAGGAGGCTACTTGAGAATTGGAGAAGGATTTGAAGAAATCTTATCCAACCCTGTTCCAAGAAAGGAACGAACACTGAGGATAATGTTGTACTGAAGGGGGGAAGGATGTAATATCCCCCCAAAATAAATTATTATTAAGTCTGAAAATACATAGGAATTTATTTTCGTTTTTAGTAAATTCAAAATTGGAAAATTATTGCCATTTATGGCAATTCGGAATTTTGGAATTTAGTTAATTGTAATTATTATTATGATTGTTGGGAAAAGATTTGATTTGTCTCAACCAAATATTTGACTATGACACTTGTAAGAAACAAATATTTTTATATTTATTGTTGAGAGACAAATGGAACAACCATGTTGAAATCAACTGACGATGACTCCATGAGTGGGAAACATGTTTGAACTACCTCAGGGCTGAATTCTACAAGTGGAAAATCAAGAATTTGGCCATTTCCAGCCCCTGAAAATCAGGGATTTGTAAAGATGCAAAAATTTCTAAGTGGAAAAGACCTAGGCACAAATTCTTTTGGATATATATCATATGGGAGGAGGTAGGACATTGCCTAGGAAGCTCGGGAAAATAGTATCACTTGCTGTTATGAGCACTTCTTTCTGAGTGTCAAGAAAGGAGAAGTTTTATGTAAGTGAAGAAGGACTATAGCTAAGGAGGAGTTCTCGATTTCACCCTCATGGGTTCATGGTCGGGCTAGGGGTTGAATAGAGCAAGTAGATTGGTTTCTCGTTTCTATGGTTGGGTGGAACTTGGCTGTTCCATTTGTTGTTTCAGCGTTTGGTTCAGATATGTTCATCTACTCTTCTCTGGTTGAATTTATGTTGATTAAATAGTTGGTAGTATACCTTTTTCCTGGGTGGATGTCCTAGTGTTTTATGGCTAATAGAATTGGAGAGCCACTGTGTATGATAGTTGTTGTAGGTACATTTTGATTTTGTTAATTCATAAAGTAATAAAGCTACTGTGTGTTAGCTACTGTAGACACATATTATTTTCTTAATGAATAACGTGATGAAAGCTATGATGTGTAATTTATGGTAGGCACATAGGATATACATGTAAGTTAAATAAAATAGAATCGTTACAAGATTATTTTAATCTCTACCAGGCACATGAACACATATGTATATATGTTCAACTTTAAGTAATATTACACTGTGAAATGCTAGCCATTATTATCGAAATCTATAAGCATATATGTGTATACGTATTTCTATGGACTGGAATATGCATAACTATCTAAATAACTAGGGGACGTTTGATTTTTACATATACCAAAGTAGACCCAGAAGGAATATAAAATAGAATTTCATATATGAATACATGTTGTTGCCGAACACAGAGTTTATGAATTATAAAATATCTAATACACAGAAACTAATTATTGACTGTTGCATAACTTGAAATTCGAGTTTTTCCATGTAAACTGAACATATAATTGGAACAAATAGTTAGAGTCTTGTTTCATTACAATAACACATATTCTAAGGTTTGGTATTGTAAATACATAAAATATGTTTCATATCCCAGAGTTGGACCAATACTTAAAAGAGTCTTCAACTCTACATAACACTTCATTTTTAAATCTCAAATAGTGAAATCTTATTTCAGTATGGGGTTTCTTCTATGTATTTTATTTAAAATCTAAATATAAAAATAACCAGCTGTTATAGGATTCTGGCATAAATTCCCACGATAATTGTATTCTAGGAAAAAACCGTTTCATTCGATAGAACCTGGGTTAATATTTTTTAAGAGCACTATAAAATGGAACCCCAGTACCTTTTGCACAAGACATTGTCTTGGAATATGAAGACTTTGAATGCACGTAGTCCTATAAGGAGACCAAGAAAAATATAATCAGTATTAAGTTTGAAGTAAACAAAATTTCAAATATTGAAGTTAGAATAATTACCAGGGTAAAATGTTTACAAAAAGAAATAATGCAGATGAATATACAGACTACACTTAGCTTGCGGTTCTGGGAGAAAATGTCATCTTTCCTTTTTGCATCAATGAGAAAGTCATCCACAGACCCAAAGGGATGGAGTGGGCCAAGGATTTCTTGATGGGTACCCTCACAATTAAACATGGGTCCCATCATTAGATTATAGTAATCAAACTTTAATCAATTATTCCAGAAAGAGAGTAAATAAGCAACATCCTAAAAACAAGAATAATAAAGAATGTATAGTATAAAACGTGATCTACAGGGTTACCTGATTGGATCATAGGATAAGGTTACGATTTTATTCTTATAATTAATTAAAACCACCTTTGAAAATAAATAAAATGCAGTCGTGGACAGAGTCCTGGACAAATTAGAGTTCCTTTCCTTGATGCAAATTAAATAAAATAAAATGGATAGACATCCAAATCTGCAGGACAATAGGTGATGGTAATTCCTTAGTTATGTCCAAGGTTCTGAAATAAAGATATACGACGAGAGTCTTAAACTGTATCCATACTTTTATAAATGCATTGTAGAGTAAGTAGAGTAACTTTTATTAAAACCATACTTATAGATCTGGAGGGGACGATTCATTTAAACGTATAAGGGGTAAGGTGTTTACAAAACTCATTATATCCATGCATAACTGTCTCACGATTCTTAAATGCTTTTACCGTGTAATTTTTTGGAACATGATTAGAATGTTATAGGCCGAGTGTTATCAACATATACTGAGTCAAGAAAACACTCTATGCTTATAGTGGGCAGGGTTACAAAAAACAAAAATGTGTCGTTCCACCTCTAAACAAATCGGAACCTTGGCAAGCACTGAGAGATGTACCCTCAAGAAATTAATAGATCGAAGAATCAGGAGAATTCATTAAACAAAAATACAGAGCTACATGATATCTTCATAACTATAATTGAAAAACTCAAAGGCACAAAAATCATAAATTTATGCCACATAAGGGAAACGCCCTTCCACACAGATCAAAACCCAATTCCTAACTAGGGTAGAAAACCCAAGAAAATCCATGAAGTATACAATCAAACCATGAACATATAAGGAGTTATTCCAAAGCAGTGAGATCTCTGAAATCTAAAATAAAGGAATCGCATCTATATCGGTGTGCATAAACACTAAGAATACAGAGAAAGCAATCAAGAATTACAGTAATGTTGTCATTACACTTATGACCGAACTAGTGAAGTGGACATCCTCGCTCCCTTTGACACTTTCATCCCAAAACTGTCTATGGGTTTTATGCAAAGGAAACATCCATCACAGAGCACAAGGATTTCTATAAAAACTGATATAGACGGTAAGGGTGAAGCCACGGAAAAACCCTAGGAACTATTGGGTATCAGACTTATGGCAATTGTAATGACAGTTAGTTTAGGCTATAGCTTAGCCTTTTCTTCCAGTTTAGTTAGAGTTATACTCTTACTATCGGATCCGTTATCCCTTGTGTCAGGGTTAGTTTTAATGACAGTGTTAATAAACCAAGAACGAGCAGCATGTACCAACCGTCTAGTTACAACTTTTCTGAGTTTTAACACTTTCACGTACTGAATGTCATGTTAGTAATAACTCATTCAATAAGTACCTTTCACATACAACCGAGGGATTAATTAATACTTTTGGACTAGGGTCGTTATATGCATTGATGTGTTTCCATAGGATGCCTATAATTTGTGCGATTAGAATGAAAATTCTATGGTGAATATATATATACATATATGTTTGTTTAAGTAATTAAGCTACATTCCACCTTCCTTGAGAATAGGATTGAGATAGAGTCTTTCATTTACATTTGTTCAAGGAAATGGTACTTGTGTAAATGGTGGAAAGCAAAAGAAGTAATAAAATCACCTTATAGTTATAGTTAAGAAATGTTTGAGAGGTATTGGAATCATTTGAATAATTCTAATGACCCTAATTAAAAAAAAAATTAAATAGGTAAATTTGGGGTACATTACAACACTCACTTAAAAAGGCCAATCATCTCGCCTATATTACATTGAGATCTGGTTGACTAAACAAACGATTTACATCACTGTTGTCGATTAGTAACAAAAATTTCCTTCCCATTAAATAGTGGTGCCACATTTTTAATATATGAATCACAACTGCTAATTATAAATCGCGAGTCACATAGTTTGGTTCATGTTCTTTCAATTTACGTAATTCATAACGAATGATGTTCCTGTCTTGTGTTAGCACACCTCATAATCCCTCTTTAATTGAATTTACGCAAACTTTAAAGTATTTATATGGATATTCTACTTTTAGGATAGGTGTTGTAGTTAAGAGTCCTTTTAAATTATCAAAATTGTCTTGACATGTTTCTGACCAATTAGACATTATTCCCTTTTTCTGTAGCAACGTCATCAGATTTGCAATTCTGGAAAATCCTTCAATAAACCTCTGGTAATAATGGGTAATCCCCATAAATGACCTTATGTTTGCTACATATTTAGGAATAGGCCATTCCATAATGGCTTTAATATTTTCCCCGTCCACTGCAGTACCATCTTATGATATTGCATGCCCTAAATATTGTATCATTCTTTGGTAGAAATAACACTTATCAAACTTAGCATATAACTTATGTTATCTTAAAGTCTATAGTACTAATTTCATATTCTCTTCATGTTCTTCTTCACTTTTTGAATAAACTAAGATATCATCGATAAATGCCAGCACAAATTTATCTAGATATTGGCTGAATATACTATTCATCAAGCACATAAAAGTTGACGGTACACTAGTAAGTCCAAACGGGATCACTACAAATTCGCATTGTCCATAATGTGTTCTAGATGTTGTTTGATTTACATCTTCATCCTTTATCCTGACTTGGTGATAACTAGATCTCAAATCTAGCTTAGAGAATATCTTTGTTCCTCAAGCCTTGTCAAATAGATCATTAATTATAGGTAAAGGACACTTATTCTTGATTTTCATTTTATTCAGTTGTTGATAATAAATATACAGTCTCAAAGTTCCATATTTCTTTTTAACAAATAAAATTGGTTCTCCCTAGGGCTGAAACACTTGGTCTGATATATTCTTTATCTAACATTTCTTGTAACTGAATTTTCAGTTCTATTAATTCAGGCAGACTCACTCTATAAGGTTCCTTGGACATCGGGGTAGTTACAGGTAGTATATCGATAGAGAAATTTATGTCTCTCCTTGGTAGTAGTTCTAGTATTTCTTCTATGAATACGTCTTTGAACCCATGTAGGACTGCAAAGTCTTCTAAACTTGGTTTTTTTTCTTCCCCTAGGAAATTAGTTACTTGAACATCATAAACTTGGCAAACTTTATTAATACATTTCTTAAATTGAATTGTTGATATTTTCCTAATAGAAATTTGTTTTTTGATTCCTTGTACCATTCTAACTGTATTATTTTCATCTTTATACACAAACGACTTCTCATAAAAATTTAATATCACTTTATGTTTTTCTAACCAATCCATTCTGATAATTATATCATAAGACCCCAAAGGTAATACATTCATATTTAACTTTGTACTCTTACTATTTATACTTATTTAGCACAATAAAAAATAAAATATGTTACCTTTCTTTTGGTCCCCTTTGCTAGCTATACTAACTCAGATTTAGCATGTTTTACCTTCTTTACCTTGTTCGATTCTAATAAAGTTGGAGTAATACAACTGAGACTAGCTCCTGGGTCAATTAGTATAAAAACATTGTTTAAATGAATTTTACCTTCAACTTCAACAATAGTGGATTGATGATCTGCGTGTATGCCATCCAGAGTTAGTGTAATGAACCCCAAATTTCCCCAAAAAAAAAAAAATTGTTAGGGGACATTAAAGTTCCTTGATTCTTCAACATTGATTATGAAACAGACGTGATCCATTAATTACATCTTTATTCTTTTATCATATGAATAACAAAGTTTCCATCGTTGTTGGATTAAGAAATTACACTTATCTGTACTGAAGCAAATTGCGACCAGGACTGCCATAGTCCTTAGAATAAAGATCATATTTATGTCAAGACATGTTATCCATAATATAGTGNATGCTGCTGCAGGGGTGCGCAGGTTCAAGACTTCATACTTAGTCATATTCAGGCTTTGCCGCAAGGAGTGCGTGCAATAAATTCTCACAAAGTTCTGTGAAGCGAGGATAAGCTCACGAGAGATAGGCCTATAGTTCACCGAGGAGAATTGTAGGATTGTTGTGGGGAGCTCGGGAGAAATTCCACAGATTGTGAGTGGGTGAACAAGCTTTCACGAAGGAAGCGTTTGAATTCATTCCGCAGGAAACAACCAAGGATGATAGACGGCTGAAATACTTGGAGAGATTTCACGAGAACCCGAGGGTCGTTAGATCTTGCCAAGGTGCACAAGGTTTACCGTATAAGTAATTGACACTCGAAGCTCAGGAGGGAGTAGCACCATTGATCTGGGTTCATAGGGATCATTAGATCCACGTGTGCCATCACCTATCAGCATATCGTGAGTTGGAACACCAAGAGGGTGAAGCGGGAGTGGCGATATCGCGAGCTGCGATATCCTGAGAAAATCATAACCATTGGTTGTGTAGGACATGCATCAAAGGATCCCAAGGAATCGGGGTTCAGAGGATCGGGGTTCTCGACGTCAAGAAACGCTTGCATCGTGGATTTACGATCTGTGAAATCCCGAAGTGACGTAGTATTGTGGGACCACAAGGTTGAGTGGAGTACAGGTGACGTTGGATCAAGATTCGGGGTTCGGAGACTTGGGAAGGCAGTGAATCGTGGCATCACA
Source organism: Picea glauca (assembly GCA_000966675.3). Classification (NCBI taxonomy): domain Eukaryota; kingdom Viridiplantae; phylum Streptophyta; class Pinopsida; order Pinales; family Pinaceae; genus Picea; species Picea glauca. The sequence continues at coordinate 10,151 of JZKD02S0336661.1, read as the reverse complement.
TCGGCCGATTCCCCAAGAGGGAAATCCCCGACGGGGAGGAAGCGTTGACCTTTGACCATCGGGGTTCGGGGTTTGATTTGCACGAGAACCGTGCCCACGAGTTTCGCGATATTTCGAAACCCGATTTCCCGAGAGAACTGTCGGGAGATTTTAGAGAGTGCTGTGGGTGACAAAAGGTCCCGATACAGGAACTGAGGAGCATTGTGGCTCTTCGGGCCTGAGACGAGGAAGGTCCTGGTGTGAGCAGTCGGACTATGACGGTCACGACTTTGCGTCATAACACAGAAAATTTAGACAAGATAGATCTGAGTTTGGATAGAAATGGTCAAATAAGATTTAAAAATAGATTATACATACCAGATTTTACTGAATTAAAACTAACAATTTTGGACGAAGTACACAACAAACCATATTCTGGTCATTCGGGATACCAGAAAACAGTGACAACACTAAGGAAGTGATTTTATTTGCCTAATATGAAGGGCAAAACAACAGAATACGTGTCTAAGTGACAATATTTTCAATATGTGAAGGTTGAACACCAACACCCAGCCGATCTGTTGCAACCTCTACCTGTACCAGAATGGAAATGGGAGACTATATCACTGAATTTTATCACAGGTTTTCTTAGAACTCAAAAACAACATTATTCAATTATGGGAGTAATTGATAAGCTTAGCAAGTCAACACACTTTATTCCTCTACAGTCTACTTTTAAATCCATTATGATCGATGAAATATTCATGAAAGAAATTTTTAGACTGCATGGTATTCCTAAAATGGTGATTTCGGATAGAGAAGTAAAATTCACATCTACATTTTGGAAAGAATTGTTTGCAGGGTTAAATACTAACTTGAATTTTAGCACCAGCTACCATCCACAAACGGATGGGCAGACTGAACGAAGAAACCAAATCGTGGAGGATATGTTATGAATGTACGTAAGGACGAAACCAAGTAAGTGGGAAGACTAGCTGCACTTGGTAGAGTTTGCATACAATAATGGTTACCAAGCATTGAATAAGATGAGCCCATTCGAAGTACTATACGATAGAAAGTTTACAACTTGAATTAGTTGGGAAAACCCAGTTGACATAATCATGGTCGGACCAGAAATGCTCGAGGAAATGGAGAATACAATAATAAAAGTACAAAAGAATTTAAAGGAGGCACATTCGAGACAAAAATGTTACGCAGACCTGAAAAGAAGACACAAATAATTTCAAGTTGGAGACCACGTATATTTGAATGTCAAAGAAGGAAGAAGTTTTTTAAAACTAGGAAACTACTCCAAGTTGGCACCCAGGTTTTGTGGCCCTTTCAAGATCTTAGCTCGAATTGGACCAGTGGCATACCAACTTGCACTTCCTGCAAATCTAAAAATTCATAATGTATTTCATGTTTCCTTGTTAAATAATTATGTTTATGATCCTACTCACATGATCGATTGGAATGTGGTGCAGGTGGCACTAGAAGGCGATTTCCAAGTAGAACCCCCATGCATTCTGGATAGGAGAGAAATAGCACTATGGAACAAAGTCATCACCAAGGTAAAAGTGAAATGGAAGCACCTTAGTCCTGAGGAGGCTACTTGAGAATTGGAGAAGGATTTGAAGAAATCTTATCCAACCCTGTTCCAAGAAAGGAACGAACACTGAGGATAATGTTGTACTGAAGGGGGGAAGGATGTAATATCCCCCCAAAATAAATTATTATTAAGTCTGAAAATACATAGGAATTTATTTTCGTTTTTAGTAAATTCAAAATTGGAAAATTATTGCCATTTATGGCAATTCGGAATTTTGGAATTTAGTTAATTGTAATTATTATTATGATTGTTGGGAAAAGATTTGATTTGTCTCAACCAAATATTTGACTATGACACTTGTAAGAAACAAATATTTTTATATTTATTGTTGAGAGACAAATGGAACAACCATGTTGAAATCAACTGACGATGACTCCATGAGTGGGGAACATGTTTGAACTACCTCAGGGCTGAATTCTACAAGTGGAAAATCAAGAATTTGGCCATTTCCAGCCCCTGAAAATCAGGGATTTGTAAATATGCAAAAATTTCCAAGTGGAAAAGACCTAGGCACAAATGATTTTGGATATATATCATATGGGAGGAGGTAGGACATTGCCTAGGAAGCTCGGGAAAATAGTATCACTTGCTGTTATGAGCACTGCTTTCTGAGTGTCAAGAAAGGAGAAGTTTTATGTAAGTGAAGAAGGACTATAGCTAAGGAGGAGTTCTGGATTTCACCCTCATGGGTTCATGGTCGGGCTAGGGGTTGAACAGAGCAAGTAGATTGGTTTCTCGTTTCTATGGTTGGGTGGAACTTGGTTGTTCCATTTGTTGTTTCAGCGTTTGGTTCAGATATGTTCATCTACTCTTCTCTGGTTGAATTTATGTTGATTAAATAATTGGTAGTATACCTTTTTCCTGGGTGGATGTCCTAGTGTTTTATGGCTAATAGAATTGGAGAGCCACTGTGTATGATAGTTGTTGTAGGTACATTTTGATTTTGTTAATTCATAAAGTAATAAAGCTACTGTGTGTTAGCTACTGTAGACACATATTATTTTCTTAATGAATAACGTGATGAAAGCTATGATGTGTAATTTATGGTAGGCACATAGGATATACATGTAAGTTAAATAAAATAGAATCGTTACAAGATTATTTTAATCTCTACCAGGCACATGAACACATATGTATATATGTTCAACTTTAAGTAATATTACACTGTGAAATGCTAGCCATTATTATCGAAATCTATAAGCATATATGTGTATACGTATTTCTATGGACTGGAATATGCATAACTATCTAAATAACTAGGGGACGTTTGATTTTTACATATACCAAAGTAGACCCAGAAGGAATATAAAATAGAATTTCATATATGAATACATGTTGTTGCCGAACACAGAGTTTATGAATTATAAAATATCTAATACACAGAAACTAATTATTGACTGTTGCATAACTTGAAATTCGAGTTTTTCCATGTAAACTGAACATATAATTGGAACAAATAGTTAGAGTCTTGTTTCATTACAATAACACATATTCTAAGGTTTGGTATTGTAAATACATAAAATATGTTTCATATCCCAGAGTTGGACCAATACTTAAAAGAGTCTTCAACTCTACATAACACTTCATTTTTAAATCTCAAATAGTGAAATCTTATTTCAGTATGGGGTTTCTTCTATGTATTTTATTTAAAATCTAAATATAAAAATAACCAGCTGTTATAGGATTCTGGCATAAATTCCCACGATAATTGTATTCTAGGAAAAAACCGTTTCATTCGATAGAACCTGGGTTAATATTTTTTAAGAGCACTATAAAATGGAACCCCAGTACCTTTTGCACAAGACATTGTCTTGGAATATGAAGACTTTGAATGCACGTAGTCCTATAAGGAGACCAAGAAAAATATAATCAGTATTAAGTTTGAAGTAAACAAAATTTCAAATATTGAAGTTAGAATAATTACCAGGGTAAAATGTTTACAAAAAGAAATAATGCAGATGAATATACAGACTACACTTAGCTTGCGGTTCTGGGAGAAAATGTCATCTTTCCTTTTTGCATCAATGAGAAAGTCATCCACAGACCCAAAGGGATGGAGTGGGCCAAGGATTTCTTGATGGGTACCCTCACAATTAAACATGGGTCCCATCATTAGATTATAGTAATCAAACTTTAATCAATTATTCCAGAAAGAGAGTAAATAAGCAACATCCTAAAAACAAGAATAATAAAGAATGTATAGTATAAAACGTGATCTACAGGGTTACCTGATTGGATCATAGGATAAGGTTACGATTTTATTCTTATAATTAATTAAAACCACCTTTGAAAATAAATAAAATGCAGTCGTGGACAGAGTCCTGGACAAATTAGAGTTCCTTTCCTTGATGCAAATTAAATAAAATAAAATGGATAGACATCCAAATCTGCAGGACAATAGGTGATGGTAATTCCTTAGTTATGTCCAAGGTTCTGAAATAAAGATATACGACGAGAGTCTTAAACTGTATCCATACTTTTATAAATGCATTGTAGAGTAAGTAGAGTAACTTTTATTAAAACCATACTTATAGATCTGGAGGGGACGATTCATTTAAACGTATAAGGGGTAAGGTGTTTACAAAACTCATTATATCCATGCATAACTGTCTCACGATTCTTAAATGCTTTTACCGTGTAATTTTTTGGAACATGATTAGAATGTTATAGGCCGAGTGTTATCAACATATACTGAGTCAAGAAAACACTCTATGCTTATAGTGGGCAGGGTTACAAAAAACAAAAATGTGTCGTTCCACCTCTAAACAAATCGGAACCTTGGCAAGCACTGAGAGATGTACCCTCAAGAAATTAATAGATCGAAGAATCAGGAGAATTCATTAAACAAAAATACAGAGCTACATGATATCTTCATAACTATAATTGAAAAACTCAAAGGCACAAAAATCATAAATTTATGCCACATAAGGGAAACGCCCTTCCACACAGATCAAAACCCAATTCCTAACTAGGGTAGAAAACCCAAGAAAATCCATGAAGTATACAATCAAACCATGAACATATAAGGAGTTATTCCAAAGCAGTGAGATCTCTGAAATCTAAAATAAAGGAATCGCATCTATATCGGTGTGCATAAACACTAAGAATACAGAGAAAGCAATCAAGAATTACAGTAATGTTGTCATTACACTTATGACCGAACTAGTGAAGTGGACATCCTCGCTCCCTTTGACACTTTCATCCCAAAACTGTCTATGGGTTTTATGCAAAGGAAACATCCATCACAGAGCACAAGGATTTCTATAAAAACTGATATAGACGGTAAGGGTGAAGCCACGGAAAAACCCTAGGAACTATTGGGTATCAGACTTATGGCAATTGTAATGACAGTTAGTTTAGGCTATAGCTTAGCCTTTTCTTCCAGTTTAGTTAGAGTTATACTCTTACTATCGGATCCGTTATCCCTTGTGTCAGGGTTAGTTTTAATGACAGTGTTAATAAACCAAGAACGAGCAGCATGTACCAACCGTCTAGTTACAACTTTTCTGAGTTTTAACACTTTCACGTACTGAATGTCATGTTAGTAATAACTCATTCAATAAGTACCTTTCACATACAACCGAGGGATTAATTAATACTTTTGGACTAGGGTCGTTATATGCATTGATGTGTTTCCATAGGATGCCTATAATTTGTGCGATTAGAATGAAAATTCTATGGTGAATATATATATACATATATGTTTGTTTAAGTAATTAAGCTACATTCCACCTTCCTTGAGAATAGGATTGAGATAGAGTCTTTCATTTACATTTGTTCAAGGAAATGGTACTTGTGTAAATGGTGGAAAGCAAAAGAAGTAATAAAATCACCTTATAGTTATAGTTAAGAAATGTTTGAGAGGTATTGGAATCATTTGAATAATTCTAATGACCCTAATTAAAAAAAAAATTAAATAGGTAAATTTGGGGTACATTACAACACTCACTTAAAAAGGCCAATCATCTCGCCTATATTACATTGAGATCTGGTTGACTAAACAAACGATTTACATCACTGTTGTCGATTAGTAACAAAAATTTCCTTCCCATTAAATAGTGGTGCCACATTTTTAATATATGAATCACAACTGCTAATTATAAATCGCGAGTCACATAGTTTGGTTCATGTTCTTTCAATTTACGTAATTCATAACGAATGATGTTCCTGTCTTGTGTTAGCACACCTCATAATCCCTCTTTAATTGAATTTACGCAAACTTTAAAGTATTTATATGGATATTCTACTTTTAGGATAGGTGTTGTAGTTAAGAGTCCTTTTAAATTATCAAAATTGTCTTGACATGTTTCTGACCAATTAGACATTATTCCCTTTTTCTGTAGCAACGTCATCAGATTTGCAATTCTGGAAAATCCTTCAATAAACCTCTGGTAATAATGGGTAATCCCCATAAATGACCTTATGTTTGCTACATATTTAGGAATAGGCCATTCCATAATGGCTTTAATATTTTCCCCGTCCACTGCAGTACCATCTTATGATATTGCATGCCCTAAATATTGTATCATTCTTTGGTAGAAATAACACTTATCAAACTTAGCATATAACTTATGTTATCTTAAAGTCTATAGTACTAATTTCATATTCTCTTCATGTTCTTCTTCACTTTTTGAATAAACTAAGATATCATCGATAAATGCCAGCACAAATTTATCTAGATATTGGCTGAATATACTATTCATCAAGCACATAAAAGTTGACGGTACACTAGTAAGTCCAAACGGGATCACTACAAATTCGCATTGTCCATAATGTGTTCTAGATGTTGTTTGATTTACATCTTCATCCTTTATCCTGACTTGGTGATAACTAGATCTCAAATCTAGCTTAGAGAATATCTTTGTTCCTCAAGCCTTGTCAAATAGATCATTAATTATAGGTAAAGGACACTTATTCTTGATTTTCATTTTATTCAGTTGTTGATAATAAATATACAGTCTCAAAGTTCCATATTTCTTTTTAACAAATAAAATTGGTTCTCCCTAGGGCTGAAACACTTGGTCTGATATATTCTTTATCTAACATTTCTTGTAACTGAATTTTCAGTTCTATTAATTCAGGCAGACTCACTCTATAAGGTTCCTTGGACATCGGGGTAGTTACAGGTAGTATATCGATAGAGAAATTTATGTCTCTCCTTGGTAGTAGTTCTAGTATTTCTTCTATGAATACGTCTTTGAACCCATGTAGGACTGCAAAGTCTTCTAAACTTGGTTTTTTTTCTTCCCCTAGGAAATTAGTTACTTGAACATCATAAACTTGGCAAACTTTATTAATACATTTCTTAAATTGAATTGTTGATATTTTCCTAATAGAAATTTGTTTTTTGATTCCTTGTACCATTCTAACTGTATTATTTTCATCTTTATACACAAACGACTTCTCATAAAAATTTAATATCACTTTATGTTTTTCTAACCAATCCATTCTGATAATTATATCATAAGACCCCAAAGGTAATACATTCATATTTAACTTTGTACTCTTACTATTTATACTTATTTAGCACAATAAAAAATAAAATATGTTACCTTTCTTTTGGTCCCCTTTGCTAGCTATACTAACTCAGATTTAGCATGTTTTACCTTCTTTACCTTGTTCGATTCTAATAAAGTTGGAGTAATACAACTGAGACTAGCTCCTGGGTCAATTAGTATAAAAACATTGTTTAAATGAATTTTACCTTCAACTTCAACAATAGTGGATTGATGATCTGCGTGTATGCCATCCAGAGTTAGTGTAATGAACCCCAAATTTCCCCAAAAAAAAAAAAATTGTTAGGGGACATTAAAGTTCCTTGATTCTTCAACATTGATTATGAAACAGACGTGATCCATTAATTACATCTTTATTCTTTTATCATATGAATAACAAAGTTTCCATCGTTGTTGGATTAAGAAATTACACTTATCTGTACTGAAGCAAATTGCGACCAGGACTGCCATAGTCCTTAGAATAAAGATCATATTTATGTCAAGACATGTTATCCATAATATAGTGNCTTATCCATTTGACATACATTCATATAGTTTACTAAGAGACTATCATATCGATTCCATAGTACTGACACTATCCATATCCATAGGTATATATCAATAGTTTATCACATAACCTTTCATAATATTAACTCTATCTATACCAACATACTTGTGCATGTATTGTTCACCATAATATACAACACTATATAATAGATGGATACTATAGACTAAGCACTATCCATAACATAATATTATTGTTTGAAACTCATAACAATAAACTTATCCACTATATTGCATATCATTCAAATATATATATAAGCATACACTTGTCCATCATATTTCATATCGTTTAATATACAAGATATTATCGCAACCACCATTTAGCCTAACGATATAGTTATCGTTTTACACACATGATTACTATGACATTTACATGTCGTTCGTAACCTCCCCAACGATACCTGTCATTGATCAAGTTTAACATGTTGGGAACCAACGAAGTTTTCCCTTGGCCTAATGTAACGAACATAAGTCATTACACACACAATTTGTAACCCTAACTGGCTTGCACTACGACTCAACAATAAATGGGTTTGAAAACAATTTAATGGGGAATGTTTGTCCGACATTTAACCCTGGGCTAATCCATTTAATGGAGACCTGAACTATACCTCTCAGGAATGACACTTTGGCCACTGCGTCCAATGTAGCCCCGCCATCTCTATTGTTTCGCATGGAAAAGGTACTGGCGCGTACCTCACATTACTCCTCTACCGAGACCCGAGGTAATGCTCATTGTAATGATTTTTCTCTGCACGAAGATGTTCTTTTCTCTGCAAGGTAACCATGCCCCTCCTTTGGATGGGTGGTGATAATAGAATATTGGCTTTGGAAAAACACAAAGGGAGGAGGCCATGCGACTCTGCTTCCTCTTCTGCATAAGGTAAGCATGACTCCATTGCTCTAGTTCTCGGTAATCTTATGACTAGCACTTTGTTTGAAAATGTATTAGCTTATAGCTTCTGTAATATTTCCTCCTGGGGCTCTTCTGGGTTTTGACGTTCTCAGAACTAGGGTTAGAGTATTTCCTGAGTTGACTGATACTCTGCTAATCTTCATGGCTTACGGTGCTCTTGTTGTCATAAATGTTTTACCAGTTATTTGTTTGTAGTGTTTTCTCATCCTCATATATCCATTGTTATAGCAATGCTAACCCTACAATTTTCCCATATCTATTTTCATTTGTTCTCTGTGGAAACATCCCGTAGATATACACCCTATGTGAGATATACTAACTCTATAATTCATAAGTATGTTATGTAATTTATGTGTTAGAATTCCAATGTGTACTGGGTACTCATAAGCATATATGTATAGAGTTTAATCATGTCTAGTTTCATGCTCCATGGTTTTTCATTACCCCTCTGTGGGACTTGTTCTTTCTCTGCATGAATATATGTATTTATATATTGAAATAATCCTTTAAGGATTTCACAGATTCGTTCTGTGTAGTTTCAATACCACTTGGTAGAAAATTGTAGATAACCTATGCATATAAGTGTAGAAAAATAGATATTTTGTGTTCTCTTCATAAATAACACTCTGTTTACATATTAAAGGTTAACCCTATGCTCGTCATTTACCATCTAGGTTCCCTACAACAACATCTATAGGGCAAGAAATTAACCCTCTCTTTGTAATTTGCCCTCAGTAATTGTACAGTGTTAAATGTGTCGAAAATTTTTAAATCTCTGTTGGTATAATTTATCATCCATGTTTTATATAGCATAGGTATATGTATATCCAACAACATTGACCCTCTTTTCATGAAGCTACATTCTATATTTCCTACAGTGAATATGTATCAGACACCATTGATCCTTTGTTTCGTAGATTTCACTGTGTTTTATATATATATCAATTCATAATTTAATTCCAAATTATACATAGAAAATGGTTAGACATTATTTGTACTTTGTATATGTCCTTTGCATTTCAATTAATTTTCTCTGTGGAAAAATCGTGATTACGCTACAAACAATATAACTCATAATTCCATTCTATGTACATGTAAATTGATATTGACCCATACGGGAATTCATAGATGCGCCCTATGAGATTATCTGACTTAAATATTTTACATTCTAAGTAATTTATACAACTTCGTGTAAATCATGACTTAGGGTATGTATATACAAAGGCATTTGTTTTACCCTTTGTCAGGATTTGCATTCGTGCTCTGTGTAATTACTTTGTCACTATCAAATTCATAACTTTTATATCTATTTTATCACTGTATGATTCATAACTAGTACATTTATTTTATCACTATATAAATCATAGCTTATGTTCTATGTATCTAAAATCATTATACTCAGAATACATTAATTAATGATGGGGTCCTATTTCATTTTTGCGAGGGTACCCATCAGCTGAATTATGGATCCACTCCTCCCATTTGGGTCGTGGACAGATTGTTGCACAAGATCCAGTGGCTACTCATCCCATCACCGCAATCAATCCAATTATTGTTTTACCTCATTCGTTATAATTAATTTCCATGT
>JZKD02S0336650.1:0-19228 GCA_000966675.3 Picea glauca | reverse complement strand
TATATATTAATGAAGTGTTAATAGTCCAATTATTGTGTACTTTCAGATTTGATATTTAACTTGTGTTGTCTTCTTGATTGGTAAAATTCAATGACTTGTTGTTCATGCTAATTTGGCATAACATAGGGATTAAATTGTTAAGAGATTTAACATAGACATAGTCTAAATGTTCTATGGATTTGATCTTTTCTGACAACTCAAAATAATTGGAAGGGAAACTGACATTTTTTGTCTAAAATATACAAGACTCATTTTGGATTGATGGAATTGCGGATATCAATCATTAATATTCAAAATTAGGTTGCAGTAGGGGTATTTGAGGGTGTTAAATCCAATTTTGAATTAAAAACAACGATTTCAACAACCCAAAATTACAGTTTTGTCAAAGATTTTATGGCCAATTTCAGTGATGACAAACTATAAAAGGTCAAAATCATGGAATGTTTAACCTCCTTTTTTGATATATATCTTGAAGATAAGAGGGTAGATTTATTTCTATAATAAAATGATTTTAGATCTGTTATATGTAAGAAAAATATGTGCCCTAAGGGTCGTAACTTGTTGACATTAAAGTACATTTGTTTGGTATCTTTTCTCTTGAGTTTCCTAGTGATTTGGACCGAAGTAAAGTGAAGCATTTGTTGTTGTTCATTGTTGTAATTAAATATTTTAGGTCTCTGTTGAAAACTCTTAGGGATTAGATGCAAGAAACCTCTAATGAGAGGTGGGATTTTTGGATTTTCATTAAAAGACTTAGATTAGAGATTTCTACATGGTATTAAATATATTTGACTAAGATTTCTCTCTTGGTGAAGAGGGATTTGTATATTTGAAATATGTTAGGTGTTTGAGTACCAATGATAGGTTGATTGGGTGTGATACCCCAAGATGCTTGTGATAAGTGTTGGAGCCCTAAAAGGGTTGTTCGACTTGATTTTTTCTTTGAGGTGTGCTTTATATTTGTAGGACTATGGTCCTTGGTTGTAGAGAGTGTGATAGGTTGGATGGTACTTCTAATTTCAAATATTGAGATATTAGGCTACAAATGTTTATAGAGGAAGACACGATTTAGGAGCATGTTGAGAAAGAGATAATTGCACCTTCCGATCCGATGAAGTTGGTTTTCTATAATAAGGATGTCAAGGTAAAGTGAATCATTCTTGATTTGATGAAGGATCACTTCATCCCTCACATTGCAACAAGACATCCAATAACTAGATGTTTGATTTGTTGGTTAGTTTATTTCAATGTTATTGTGTCTCTAGACATATGCTCTTGTGAAACAAGATTTCAACCATCCACATGAGTAAGAAAAATATCATGGTGAGCTATCTAGACAAGATCACATAATTGAGAGATTGTTTGGTTTCCATAAGGACAATGATGGAAGATAAGGAGTTGGTATCCATTGCTTTGAATGGACTTGTCGCATATTGAAGGCGTTTTCTCTAGGGTGTCCATTCTCGTGAGAAGTTGCTTACCTTCACAAAGATTTGGGATGACCTTGTGTAGGAAGAGATTAAATTGGAGTCCTATTTAATGCAACAATAGGACGTAGAATAAGTATCCTTCCTTCAAAGTATGAAGAAGGGAAGCAATAATGGATACAAGAAGGATAAGAAAGCAGGTTCAAATCCAAGAAAGAAGGATTTGAGTAAAGTGAATGTTTTAGATGTCACCATGTGGGACATTATGCTAGACGGTGTTTGGAGAAAAAGAAAGGGAAGGCCAAGCAATAGAGACAAGTTGCAAGGAATGCAAGCACTGTAGCAAGAATGGATGAGGGACCATTCAAGTTTGAGACTACCTTTTCCATGGTCTATTGATTATCTTCTAACACCGTTTCAAGTGTTGGGTGGTATGTGTACAATGGGGCATTGAGACATATGACTTATCACAGGACATTCTTTAGAAAGATTCAAAAGAAAGGAGGTATGAGTGTGGAGTTGTGTGATGATGCTACTTATCCCATGAAATGATTGGGATTCACTTCCTTCTAGATGCAATCATGTGATGTTATTGAGTTGAACGATGTTCTATTTGTTCTTGGTTTGAAGAAAAAATTTCTTTCTATTTTGTGTATGCAAATCTTAGTTGTGTGTTTGAGTTTGATGCTTAGAAGGTCATCATTAGAGATCGAACCCATTTTGTGGAAAAAGGGGTTTGAGCTGGAGGTATTTAATGATTGTGTGCAGATCTAGTGAAGCATCTTTATCTAGTGCATAATTGTACCAATTTGTGTGAGTTATGGTACAAATGTTCTGGTCACTTATGCTATGGAGCGCTTCCTCTCTTGACAAACTTATTGCAGGGATTGTTGAATTTCAAGATAGAGAAGGAAGGTGTGTGCATGAGATGTGCGCTTGGAAAGCATGTCAAGGTTGCCTTTTCTAGTAGCGAGCATAGATTGAGAGGGAGTCTTGATTTTATCGATTTAGATGTGTGTGGACATACATATTCCCTCTCCTTTATAGGTGTATTATTTCACCTTCATTGGTGATTTCTCTCGTAGGAATTGTATTTACTTTTTGAAGACTAAGGATGAGGTGTTTAGTATGTTCACAAAGTTTAAGGATTTGGTTGAAAATTAGATAGGGAAGAAGATCAAAGTTCTTCCTCAGATAAAGGAGGTGAGTATACCTCTACAAAGTTTAATTCTTTGTGTATGGAAGTAGGGATAAAGAGGGAGTTAATAATTCCTTATAACCCTCAGTAGAATGAGGCTGTAGAGAGGAAGAGTATGTCTATTGTTTAGACTTCTAAGTCTCTTATTCATGATATGGATTTTCCCATGTGTCTTTGGGTGGAGACCTATAATAAAAATGTGTATATTTTGAACATGTGTACTCATAGGATCTTGAAGGACAAGACACCAGAGGGGGCATTCACTAGTGTGAAACTAGATGTGTCACATTTTTTGTGTACTTGGTTTTCCAATTTATATTCATGCACTTGAGGAGAAGAAGATGAAGTTGAAACCCTAAAGTGTGAAACTGCACATGTCACATTTTTGTGTATTTGGTTGTCCAATTTATATAAAAATGTTCAAAACATACACATTTGTATTATGGGCCTCCACCCAAAGATACATGCACAAATTTGGTTTTTCAATTTATATTCATATGCTTGAGGAGAAGAGAATGAAGTTGGAACCCTCAAGTATCAAGGGTATTTTTGTTGGATACATGGAGAATTCCAAAGCTCATAGGATATACATTATAATACAACAAAAATTTGTTGTGAGCAAATATGTGAATTTTAATGAGGATGTGAGGTATTCTAGTCCATAAGGATCTCCTTTAGATATTGAAGGGAGAGAGGAGGTTGTTGTTCTAGACACTGATGTAGAGGTTAGAGATGGGTCTAATTTAGAGGTGGACAAAGTGAGATAGGGGATGGATATGCCCTCATCTTCTACTCTAGCATAGAGGAAGTTGAGATGGCTTACCCAGACTTTATAGGATGCACATGAGCATGTAGGAATTCCCAGATATTTAATGACAACAAGTGTACCTCCTAAGAGATATGCTAACCATATTGATATGGGTTCTTCCATTTGTGAGCCTTCCAGTTCTTTTGAGGAGATGAGGTATGATGCCTTAATGGAGGAGTGTGATGGTTGGGTGAGAGTTCCTTTCCAAGAGCCAATGGTTGATTATGACATTGTAGCACATTCACATTCCTGAATGGTTTGGTTGAGTTGTAGAGGGAACATACTAGTGTTTGTCAAGACATATTCCTTGTAAAGAGGGAGTGTTATCTTTCTAGGTTACTTCAAAAGTGTTTATAGAATGCTTGAGGGTGCTTCATGTGATGTGGGGTACATGGTGTATGGATAACGATTGGTTATGCCATGATGGACATGCACATGTGAGGTGTATTTCTCATTGATTACTAGAACTTGTATGGATTCTTGTGTGGCATTCCTCTTTGGAGTGTTGGAGACTTAATGTGGGATCTCTATCAGATACCACTTCGTTAGGCACACCATGTAGCCTAGCAATTTCCTTCATGTGAATCTCTACAATGTTGGCTTCCCTATGTTTTATCTTTACTGGTATAAAATGTGCAACCTTTATAAGCTTATCCACCACCACCATCCTGGAATAATGCCTCCTTACTATTATGGGTAGCTTGATGACAAAGTCTATGGTAAAAATATCCCATTTCCATTCAGGAATGGGAAATTGGCTATAGATATATAGTTGTATATCGGTGCTTAGCCTTTACCTTTTGGCATTCCATGCATTTGGCTCTGTAATCAACCACATCTTTTTTCATACAAAGTCATGCATATTGGATTCTCAATGCTGCAATTGTTTTATGGTACGTTGGATGTCCAACATAAGGTACATTAGGCATCTACTTCAACACTAAATTTCTCAACCCTTGTGAGTTAGGAACATAGACTTTGTTTTTGTTCTTGTACATAGACTTTGTTCTTGTAAAGGATAAATCTCATCTGTATATTATCTTGATGTACACCTTTAAATTGCAAATAACATTGCTCTAAAATTGTACCTCCCATTATTCTGTCCTTTAGATCATAAGTACACATGCTAATGGTTGTAGCATGAATCTCATGTACTCTCTTGTTGAGTTCATTTGTCATTTGTTCTCTTTACCCTTGGTGTGCTTTATGCCAAAATCACATTCATTGAAGAATTCCAACCATTTGATTTGTTTGGAATTTAATGTTGGTTACTAAAACAAGTATTTTAGACCACTATGGTTTGTCCTTAGCTCAAATTTTCTGCCCATGAGATAATTCCTCCACATCTTCAAGGCATGAACTATGGCTTCCAATTCTAGGTCATATATATCATAGTTCCTCTCATGTTATTTTTGCTTTCTTGATTCATAACATATAACATGCCCATTTTGAGTAAGGACTCCACCTAGTCCTTCCTTGCATGCATCAATGCACACTACAAAGTCCTCCTTTGGATCAACAATCTTTAAACTTGTTGCACTTGTCAGTAATTCCTTCAAAAGGTGAAATCTCTCTTCACTCTTGGAAGTCCATTCAAACTTTACACCCTTCTTTTGCAATGGAGTGATTGGATTTGCAATCTTAGAGAATCCTTTAGTGAACCTCCTGTAGTAACATGTAAGTACCATGAATGATCTCACCTTTGAGATGTTCTTTGGTCTATGCCATCTCATGATTGCCTCTATCTTCTCTGGATCCACTACTATGTCCTCCTCTAAGATAATGTGGTCGAAATAGTGTATTTTCCTCTGATAGAAAGCACACTTACTCAACTTGGCATACAATTGGTGCTCTCTCAACACTTGTAGCACCCACCTCAAATGATGTTTATGCTCTTCCTATGATTTTAAGTAGAGAATATTGTCATCCAAGAAGACAACAAGAAGCTTGTCCAGTGTCTCTGAACACTTCATTCATCAGACACATGAAGACAACTGGTGCATTTAACAACACAAATTCCACCACTACAAACTCATAATGGCCATACCTTGTTTGAAATGATGTCTTACTTATGTCTTCTTCCTTGATGCACACTTGATGGTAGTCTAATCTTAGGTCAATCTTGGAGAATATCCTTTCTTCTTTAAACTGGTCAAAAAGGTCATTGATCCTTGGTAAAGGATATTTGTTCTTTATGGTAACTTTATTCAACTGCCTAAAATCAATGCACAACCTTGAGGTTTCATCCTTCTTCTTCACAAAGAGCACTGAAGCACCCCAAGGTGAGACACTTGGGCATATGTACCCCTTCATCAACAACTCTTCTAGCTGCATATGTAACTATTTCTTCTCTGGTGTGCTCATTGTATAGGGAGTCTTGGACATTAGGGTAGCTCAAAGCATCAAGTCAATAGAGAAGCCAATGTCTCTCTTTGGTGGAAATCCTGAAAATTTCCCAAACACATATTCATATTCTTTCAAGACTAGATAGTCTTCAAAATTTAGCACTTTATCCTTGGCTAAATCTTCCATATGTGCCATATATATATGGCACCCTTTTTTGAAGCTTCTTTTCAATTGTAAGGATGAAATCTCTTTGATGGATATAGGCCTTAGAATGCCTTGAACTATCCTTAACTTCCCTTCCTCATCAAGGCATGTGAAAGCCTTTTTGTAGAGATATAGGATAACATGATGCTTGTACAACCAATCCATATCAATCAAACAATCATATGACCGAAGATATATAATGTTTAAATTTTCCTTGTTGATAATCCATTTATGTCCACTGGAAAATCCTTGACAAGCTCATTGATTCTTCTCTCATTTCCAATGGCTGGCTAAACCAACCAAGATTTTTCATGCTTCTATCCCTTCAATTTAAAACTTTCAACTATATTAAGATGTTTATAGCTATGACTAGCTCTAGAATCAATCAAAATAGCTATAGGGTTATTATTGGTCTTACTTTCCACTTCAATTACGTGGAATTGATAGTTTTCTTGTTTGTTATCCATAACTTCATAAATCATTGGTATGCTTCTACCCATGTCTTCCATTGTAGCAACTTCCTGTATGTTATGCACAATCATCCTATCTCCTTTGTGAGGACAATATTTATACATACGGTCTCACTCACATACCCAACACTTGTGTTTCTATTTTGGCCTTTTCCATAAGGAATTGGTCATATTAGGCTCACTTTGTGTTGCTTGTCCCTACTGATATGATCGTGATTAGTTTCTAAAGAAACATGGCTTGAATCCTTTCTTCCTTTGATATATCTTGCTTTTCCTCTTATCATCCCAAGATTTTTGAAAAGTTGGCCTTCCCTTGTTTTGTTCGTACACATACTTGACTTTTCTTTCTGGATTTCTCTAGAGTTTGAGGCTCATTAAATTGGATTTTGTCTTTGTAGAAAGAAGGTTCAAAATTTGAGTTCAAAGAACTCTTGCATCTTTTTACCATAATAATGCTTTGAAAAGTATTGCTACTGAAAGTACTTCTTAACTGCTTCTAAGAGATCCTCTTTTTATCAATATGTTTAACCTACTTCATCTGGTCCCACCACATGGAATCTTTCCCTTGAAGATGATAAATGACAAACCTTTCTTCTAGGTTTGATGAATAATTGTGCAACTAGAAATATTTTCTTATTCCCAACAACCATGCTTCAACATCTTCACCCTTCATATTCTCTCCATCAAATGTAGGAAGCTTAAACTTCCTAATATCTCCTTGTAGACTATTTAACTCAGGCCTTCTCTTTCAATGTCTGATAAGAGACATACTTGGGATTCTCTCTGAATTGGAAATCCATGTGCTCTTCTAGTTGAATGTCTAGTAGGTGAATGATGGTGTTTACTAGAAATTCTTAAGTGTCTTAATCATCCCTCCTGTTTGAAAAATAGGATAACGGAGTAATATGATAAAAAAATGTGGAAACAAAACATAGAAGATACATAATACAATAGAGACACAGATATACCTGGTTCACCCAGTGTGGGCTACATCCACAAGAGAAATTACCAGATCCTTTCTTCATTATTATCCAACAAATGAAGGGATACAAACTACAACACACTCGCTATAAATTCCTCTTCTTTCTCTCACAGTCTCCTCTCTTAGAATACAATATTCACTCTCATCCACAATTGTAATACAATGCCCTCACACAAAAATATGGTTTCCTTCTAGGGTAAAAATCCCTAACATAACTTCTACCATCAGATCCGCGACCTTCTAACGCATGATCTAGATTGACTACGAAATTACAATATTTTACAAGGTAATTTTTCCAAAAATTTCTCTTCAGGGGTGCTACCCTCGAATTCCCCACTAGGTGGGGGGTGCTCCATTAACTGTTTCCACTCCCCCCCCCTTGGACCTCCTGATGACAATAGTGGGGGGGGATTCCCCCCCACACCCCCCTGTCAGGAAATTGTATTCAAACATTGATCCAAAAAGGATCCAAAGGAGACTAAGGATAACTCAAAATTTACAGAAGCAACTCAAGAAGCTCATAATGGCCTCAGCAGACAGAGAAAGGGAAAAAATTCAAAGTCCTCAAAACTTAGTGAAATTGGCATCAACGCGAAGAGCGCATTGCAAGATTTCCAATGGCATAAACGACTTGTCAAACAGAGTTACATATCAAAAGATATTCATGGTCAAAGTTTTGGTCAACCTAGCCCAGTCAGCAGGGATGAGTCAACATCTGTACTGCTGACGCCAGCATCAATACGATTGACGTTACCGTCTGTACAGTGTACATGGCACACGCAGAGCGTGAAACGTGTCATGATGATGTCGACATGATGGCGTGGAATAACCAGAGGCTGCCACATGTCACTCTTTTTCGGCATTTTCAGGTTGGCATGTGGACCAATGAGGAAGTGCCACGTGGCAGGTGTATGAGATATGGAAGACACATGGCATTTGTACCATACGTGGCAGGCTGACGTGGTAGGCAGGTGACATGGTAGGATGAATATACAAGTGGATGACATGGGCCAATAGGTGGTTTCCACATGGTAGTGGGAAAATTCCCAATGAGGGCTAGCTACCAGAAATCCAAAAATAAAAAAAGGGTTGGCTAGCGCCAACCCCCATATCCGCCACTATTATCACAATCCTGCCATTTTTCGGATTGGCCAAACCATACTCCACCAAATCTAGCATCATTTCCAAAGTTAGGGGAGAACCTTCCATGGTTCAAAACAAACAAGCCATAGGGAGGAGGCCCACGGGTTTGACCTCGGGACCTCCCCCAATACTAGTGCCTGAATACTTTTGCCAACCGTTGGGCCAAATGGTCGGGGTTGGTAAATCCAACCCCTTTTTAATTGAAGAAGAGGTTCCTCCAAGGCACAAGGGGAGACCAGGGCACGCGACATGCAATACTAGGGCACGAAAAGTGATGCAAAGAACAGTCATTATTGCAAGCTAAGGGCACAGAAACTGAGACGAATTTTCTCAGGGGCCTGGAAGTTCTAGACTCAGATCGAGGCATGGAGATAGTCATTTTTGGGTAATTCGACGCCACGAATCTAGTGGTGCTATCTGTTTTATGATCTGAGCAAATATTCTGTAGCTTAAATCCATAATTAGGTATACTTATGTATTTTTCCAAATTCTTTTGCTTAGTTAATAAAAAGACCTACCCATTTGAGAGGANTATATATTAATGAAGTGTTAATAGTCCAATTATTGTGTACTTTCAGATTTGATATTTAACTTGTGTTGTCTTCTTGATTGGTAAAATTCAATGACTTGTTGTTCATGCTAATTTGGCATAACATAGGGATTAAATTGTTAAGAGATTTAACATAGACATAGTCTAAATGTTCTATGGATTTGATCTTTTCTGACAACTCAAAATAATTGGAAGGGAAACTGACATTTTTTGTCTAAAATATACAAGACTCATTTTG
Source organism: Picea glauca (assembly GCA_000966675.3). Classification (NCBI taxonomy): domain Eukaryota; kingdom Viridiplantae; phylum Streptophyta; class Pinopsida; order Pinales; family Pinaceae; genus Picea; species Picea glauca. The sequence goes on along the minus strand of JZKD02S0336650.1, from coordinate 9,862 downwards.
GATTGATGGAATTGCGGATATCAATCATTAATATTCAAAATTAGGTTGCAGTAGGGGTATTTGAGGGTGTTAAATCCAATTTTGAATTAAAAACAACGATTTCAACAACCCAAAATTACAGTTTTGTCAAAGATTTTATGGCCAATTTCAGTGATGACAAACTATAAAAGGTCAAAATCATGGAATGTTTAACCTCCTTTTTTGATATATATCTTGAAGATAAGAGGGTAGATTTATTTCTATAATAAAATGATTTTAGATCTGTTATATGTAAGAAAAATATGTGCCCTAAGGGTCGTAACTTGTTGACATTAAAGTACATTTGTTTGGTATCTTTTCTCTTGAGTTTCCTAGTGATTTGGACCGAAGTAAAGTGAAGCATTTGTTGTTGTTCATTGTTGTAATTAAATATTTTAGGTCTCTGTTGAAAACTCTTAGGGATTAGATGCAAGAAACCTCTAATGAGAGGTGGGATTTTTGGATTTTCATTAAAAGACTTAGATTAGAGATTTCTACATGGTATTAAATATATTTGACTAAGATTTCTCTCTTGGTGAAGAGGGATTTGTATATTTGAAATATGTTAGGTGTTTGAGTACCAATGATAGGTTGATTGGGTGTGATACCCCAAGATGCTTGTGATAAGTGTTGGAGCCCTAAAAGGGTTGTTCGACTTGATTTTTTCTTTGAGGTGTGCTTTATATTTGTAGGACTATGGTCCTTGGTTGTAGAGAGTGTGATAGGTTGGATGGTACTTCTAATTTCAAATATTGAGATATTAGGCTACAAATGTTTATAGAGGAAGACACGATTTAGGAGCATGTTGAGAAAGAGATAATTGCACCTTCCGATCCGATGAAGTTGGTTTTCTATAATAAGGATGTCAAGGTAAAGTGAATCATTCTTGATTTGATGAAGGATCACTTCATCCCTCACATTGCAACAAGACATCCAATAACTAGATGTTTGATTTGTTGGTTAGTTTATTTCAATGTTATTGTGTCTCTAGACATATGCTCTTGTGAAACAAGATTTCAACCATCCACATGAGTAAGAAAAATATCATGGTGAGCTATCTAGACAAGATCACATAATTGAGAGATTGTTTGGTTTCCATAAGGACAATGATGGAAGATAAGGAGTTGGTATCCATTGCTTTGAATGGACTTGTCGCATATTGAAGGCGTTTTCTCTAGGGTGTCCATTCTCGTGAGAAGTTGCTTACCTTCACAAAGATTTGGGATGACCTTGTGTAGGAAGAGATTAAATTGGAGTCCTATTTAATGCAACAATAGGACGTAGAATAAGTATCCTTCCTTCAAAGTATGAAGAAGGGAAGCAATAATGGATACAAGAAGGATAAGAAAGCAGGTTCAAATCCAAGAAAGAAGGATTTGAGTAAAGTGAATGTTTTAGATGTCACCATGTGGGACATTATGCTAGACGGTGTTTGGAGAAAAAGAAAGGGAAGGCCAAGCAATAGAGACAAGTTGCAAGGAATGCAAGCACTGTAGCAAGAATGGATGAGGGACCATTCAAGTTTGAGACTACCTTTTCCATGGTCTATTGATTATCTTCTAACACCGTTTCAAGTGTTGGGTGGTATGTGTACAATGGGGCATTGAGACATATGACTTATCACAGGACATTCTTTAGAAAGATTCAAAAGAAAGGAGGTATGAGTGTGGAGTTGTGTGATGATGCTACTTATCCCATGAAATGATTGGGATTCACTTCCTTCTAGATGCAATCATGTGATGTTATTGAGTTGAACGATGTTCTATTTGTTCTTGGTTTGAAGAAAAAATTTCTTTCTATTTTGTGTATGCAAATCTTAGTTGTGTGTTTGAGTTTGATGCTTAGAAGGTCATCATTAGAGATCGAACCCATTTTGTGGAAAAAGGGGTTTGAGCTGGAGGTATTTAATGATTGTGTGCAGATCTAGTGAAGCATCTTTATCTAGTGCATAATTGTACCAATTTGTGTGAGTTATGGTACAAATGTTCTGGTCACTTATGCTATGGAGCGCTTCCTCTCTTGACAAACTTATTGCAGGGATTGTTGAATTTCAAGATAGAGAAGGAAGGTGTGTGCATGAGATGTGCGCTTGGAAAGCATGTCAAGGTTGCCTTTTCTAGTAGCGAGCATAGATTGAGAGGGAGTCTTGATTTTATCGATTTAGATGTGTGTGGACATACATATTCCCTCTCCTTTATAGGTGTATTATTTCACCTTCATTGGTGATTTCTCTCGTAGGAATTGTATTTACTTTTTGAAGACTAAGGATGAGGTGTTTAGTATGTTCACAAAGTTTAAGGATTTGGTTGAAAATTAGATAGGGAAGAAGATCAAAGTTCTTCCTCAGATAAAGGAGGTGAGTATACCTCTACAAAGTTTAATTCTTTGTGTATGGAAGTAGGGATAAAGAGGGAGTTAATAATTCCTTATAACCCTCAGTAGAATGAGGCTGTAGAGAGGAAGAGTATGTCTATTGTTTAGACTTCTAAGTCTCTTATTCATGATATGGATTTTCCCATGTGTCTTTGGGTGGAGACCTATAATAAAAATGTGTATATTTTGAACATGTGTACTCATAGGATCTTGAAGGACAAGACACCAGAGGGGGCATTCACTAGTGTGAAACTAGATGTGTCACATTTTTTGTGTACTTGGTTTTCCAATTTATATTCATGCACTTGAGGAGAAGAAGATGAAGTTGAAACCCTAAAGTGTGAAACTGCACATGTCACATTTTTGTGTATTTGGTTGTCCAATTTATATAAAAATGTTCAAAACATACACATTTGTATTATGGGCCTCCACCCAAAGATACATGCACAAATTTGGTTTTTCAATTTATATTCATATGCTTGAGGAGAAGAGAATGAAGTTGGAACCCTCAAGTATCAAGGGTATTTTTGTTGGATACATGGAGAATTCCAAAGCTCATAGGATATACATTATAATACAACAAAAATTTGTTGTGAGCAAATATGTGAATTTTAATGAGGATGTGAGGTATTCTAGTCCATAAGGATCTCCTTTAGATATTGAAGGGAGAGAGGAGGTTGTTGTTCTAGACACTGATGTAGAGGTTAGAGATGGGTCTAATTTAGAGGTGGACAAAGTGAGATAGGGGATGGATATGCCCTCATCTTCTACTCTAGCATAGAGGAAGTTGAGATGGCTTACCCAGACTTTATAGGATGCACATGAGCATGTAGGAATTCCCAGATATTTAATGACAACAAGTGTACCTCCTAAGAGATATGCTAACCATATTGATATGGGTTCTTCCATTTGTGAGCCTTCCAGTTCTTTTGAGGAGATGAGGTATGATGCCTTAATGGAGGAGTGTGATGGTTGGGTGAGAGTTCCTTTCCAAGAGCCAATGGTTGATTATGACATTGTAGCACATTCACATTCCTGAATGGTTTGGTTGAGTTGTAGAGGGAACATACTAGTGTTTGTCAAGACATATTCCTTGTAAAGAGGGAGTGTTATCTTTCTAGGTTACTTCAAAAGTGTTTATAGAATGCTTGAGGGTGCTTCATGTGATGTGGGGTACATGGTGTATGGATAACGATTGGTTATGCCATGATGGACATGCACATGTGAGGTGTATTTCTCATTGATTACTAGAACTTGTATGGATTCTTGTGTGGCATTCCTCTTTGGAGTGTTGGAGACTTAATGTGGGATCTCTATCAGATACCACTTCGTTAGGCACACCATGTAGCCTAGCAATTTCCTTCATGTGAATCTCTACAATGTTGGCTTCCCTATGTTTTATCTTTACTGGTATAAAATGTGCAACCTTTATAAGCTTATCCACCACCACCATCCTGGAATAATGCCTCCTTACTATTATGGGTAGCTTGATGACAAAGTCTATGGTAAAAATATCCCATTTCCATTCAGGAATGGGAAATTGGCTATAGATATATAGTTGTATATCGGTGCTTAGCCTTTACCTTTTGGCATTCCATGCATTTGGCTCTGTAATCAACCACATCTTTTTTCATACAAAGTCATGCATATTGGATTCTCAATGCTGCAATTGTTTTATGGTACGTTGGATGTCCAACATAAGGTACATTAGGCATCTACTTCAACACTAAATTTCTCAACCCTTGTGAGTTAGGAACATAGACTTTGTTTTTGTTCTTGTACATAGACTTTGTTCTTGTAAAGGATAAATCTCATCTGTATATTATCTTGATGTACACCTTTAAATTGCAAATAACATTGCTCTAAAATTGTACCTCCCATTATTCTGTCCTTTAGATCATAAGTACACATGCTAATGGTTGTAGCATGAATCTCATGTACTCTCTTGTTGAGTTCATTTGTCATTTGTTCTCTTTACCCTTGGTGTGCTTTATGCCAAAATCACATTCATTGAAGAATTCCAACCATTTGATTTGTTTGGAATTTAATGTTGGTTACTAAAACAAGTATTTTAGACCACTATGGTTTGTCCTTAGCTCAAATTTTCTGCCCATGAGATAATTCCTCCACATCTTCAAGGCATGAACTATGGCTTCCAATTCTAGGTCATATATATCATAGTTCCTCTCATGTTATTTTTGCTTTCTTGATTCATAACATATAACATGCCCATTTTGAGTAAGGACTCCACCTAGTCCTTCCTTGCATGCATCAATGCACACTACAAAGTCCTCCTTTGGATCAACAATCTTTAAACTTGTTGCACTTGTCAACAATTCCTTCAAAAGGTGAAATCTCTCTTCACTCTTGGAAGTCCATTCAAACTTTACACACTTATTTTGCAATGGAGTGATTGGATGTGCAATCTTAGAGAATCCTTTAGTGAACTTCCTGTAGTAACATGTAAGTACCATGAATGATATCACCTTTGAGATGTTCTTTGGTCTAGGCCATCTCATGATTGCCTCTATCTTCTCTGGATCCACTACTATGTCCTCCTCTAAGATAATGTGGTCGAAATAGTGTATTTTCCTCTGATAGAAAGCACACTTGCTCAACTTGGCATACAATTGGTGCTCTCTCAACACTTGTAGCACCCACCTCAAATGATGTTTATGCTCTTCCTATGATTTTAAGTAGAGAATATTGTCATCCAAGAAGACAACAACAAGCTTGTCCAGGATCTCTGAACACTTCATTCATTAGACACATGAAGACAACTGGTGCATTTAACAACACAAATTCCACCACTACAAACTCATAATTTCCATACCTTGTTTGAAATGATGTCTTACTTATGTCTTCTTCCTTGATGCACACTTGATGGTAGTCTAATCTTAGGTCAATCTTGGAGAATATCCTTTCTTCTTTAAACTGGTCAAAAAGGTCATTGATCCTTGGTAAAGGATATTTGTTCTTTATGGTAACTTTATTCAACTGCCTAAAATCAATGCACAACCTTGAGGTTTCATCCTTCTTCTTCACAAAGAGCACTGAAGCACCCCAAGGTGAGACACTTGGGCATATGTACCCCTTCATCAACAACTCTTCTAGCTGCATATGTAACTATTTCTTCTCTGGTGTGCTCATTGTATAGGGAGTCTTGGACATTAGGGTAGCTCAAAGCATCAAGTCAATAGAGAAGCCAATGTCTCTCTTTGGTGGAAATCCTGAAAATTTCCCAAACACATATTCATATTCTTTCAAGACTAGATAGTCTTCAAAATTTAGCACTTTATCCTTGGCTAAATCTTCCATATGTGCCATATATATATGGCACCCTTTTTTGAAGCTTCTTTTCAATTGTAAGGATGAAATCTCTTTGATGGATATAGGCCTTAGAATGCCTTGAACTATCCTTAACTTCCCTTCCTCATCAAGGCATGTGAAAGCCTTTTTGTAGAGATATAGGATAACATGATGCTTGTACAACCAATCCATATCAATCAAACAATCATATGACCGAAGATATATAATGTTTAAATTTTCCTTGTTGATAATCCATTTATGTCCACTGGAAAATCCTTGACAAGCTCATTGATTCTTCTCTCATTTCCAATGGCTGGCTAAACCAACCAAGATTTTTCATGCTTCTATCCCTTCAATTTAAAACTTTCAACTATATTAAGATGTTTATAGCTATGACTAGCTCTAGAATCAATCAAAATAGCTATAGGGTTATTATTGGTCTTACTTTCCACTTCAATTACGTGGAATTGATAGTTTTCTTGTTTGTTATCCATAACTTCATAAATCATTGGTATGCTTCTACCCATGTCTTCCATTGTAGCAACTTCCTGTATGTTATGCACAATCATCCTATCTCCTTTGTGAGGACAATATTTATACATACGGTCTCACTCACATACCCAACACTTGTGTTTCTATTTTGGCCTTTTCCATAAGGAATTGGTCATATTAGGCTCACTTTGTGTTGCTTGTCCCTACTGATATGATCGTGATTAGTTTCTAAAGAAACATGGCTTGAATCCTTTCTTCCTTTGATATATCTTGCTTTTCCTCTTATCATCCCAAGATTTTTGAAAAGTTGGCCTTCCCTTGTTTTGTTCGTACACATACTTGACTTTTCTTTCTGGATTTCTCTAGAGTTTGAGGCTCATTAAATTGGATTTTGTCTTTGTAGAAAGAAGGTTCAAAATTTGAGTTCAAAGAACTCTTGCATCTTTTTACCATAATAATGCTTTGAAAAGTATTGCTACTGAAAGTACTTCTTAACTGCTTCTAAGAGATCCTCTTTTTATCAATATGTTTAACCTACTTCATCTGGTCCCACCACATGGAATCTTTCCCTTGAAGATGATAAATGACAAACCTTTCTTCTAGGTTTGATGAATAATTGTGCAACTAGAAATATTTTCTTATTCCCAACAACCATGCTTCAACATCTTCACCCTTCATATTCTCTCCATCAAATGTAGGAAGCTTAAACTTCCTAATATCTCCTTGTAGACTATTTAACTCAGGCCTTCTCTTTCAATGTCTGATAAGAGACATACTTGGGATTCTCTCTGAATTGGAAATCCATGTGCTCTTCTAGTTGAATGTCTAGTAGGTGAATGATGGTGTTTACTAGAAATTCTTAAGTGTCTTAATCATCCCTCCTGTTTGAAAAATAGGATAACGGAGTAATATGATAAAAAAATGTGGAAACAAAACATAGAAGATACATAATACAATAGAGACACAGATATACCTGGTTCACCCAGTGTGGGCTACATCCACAAGAGAAATTACCAGATCCTTTCTTCATTATTATCCAACAAATGAAGGGATACAAACTACAACACACTCGCTATAAATTCCTCTTCTTTCTCTCACAGTCTCCTCTCTTAGAATACAATATTCACTCTCATCCACAATTGTAATACAATGCCCTCACACAAAAATATGGTTTCCTTCTAGGGTAAAAATCCCTAACATAACTTCTACCATCAGATCCGCGACCTTCTAACGCATGATCTAGATTGACTACGAAATTACAATATTTTACAAGGTAATTTTTCCAAAAATTTCTCTTCAGGGGTGCTACCCTCGAATTCCCCACTAGGTGGGGGGTGCTCCATTAACTGTTTCCACTCCCCCCCCCTTGGACCTCCTGATGACAATAGTGGGGGGGGATTCCCCCCCACACCCCCCTGTCAGGAAATTGTATTCAAACATTGATCCAAAAAGGATCCAAAGGAGACTAAGGATAACTCAAAATTTACAGAAGCAACTCAAGAAGCTCATAATGGCCTCAGCAGACAGAGAAAGGGAAAAAATTCAAAGTCCTCAAAACTTAGTGAAATTGGCATCAACGCGAAGAGCGCATTGCAAGATTTCCAATGGCATAAACGACTTGTCAAACAGAGTTACATATCAAAAGATATTCATGGTCAAAGTTTTGGTCAACCTAGCCCAGTCAGCAGGGATGAGTCAACATCTGTACTGCTGACGCCAGCATCAATACGATTGACGTTACCGTCTGTACAGTGTACATGGCACACGCAGAGCGTGAAACGTGTCATGATGATGTCGACATGATGGCGTGGAATAACCAGAGGCTGCCACATGTCACTCTTTTTCGGCATTTTCAGGTTGGCATGTGGACCAATGAGGAAGTGCCACGTGGCAGGTGTATGAGATATGGAAGACACATGGCATTTGTACCATACGTGGCAGGCTGACGTGGTAGGCAGGTGACATGGTAGGATGAATATACAAGTGGATGACATGGGCCAATAGGTGGTTTCCACATGGTAGTGGGAAAATTCCCAATGAGGGCTAGCTACCAGAAATCCAAAAATAAAAAAAGGGTTGGCTAGCGCCAACCCCCATATCCGCCACTATTATCACAATCCTGCCATTTTTCGGATTGGCCAAACCATACTCCACCAAATCTAGCATCATTTCCAAAGTTAGGGGAGAACCTTCCATGGTTCAAAACAAACAAGCCATAGGGAGGAGGCCCACGGGTTTGACCTCGGGACCTCCCCCAATACTAGTGCCTGAATACTTTTGCCAACCGTTGGGCCAAATGGTCGGGGTTGGTAAATCCAACCCCTTTTTAATTGAAGAAGAGGTTCCTCCAAGGCACAAGGGGAGACCAGGGCACGCGACATGCAATACTAGGGCACGAAAAGTGATGCAAAGAACAGTCATTATTGCAAGCTAAGGGCACAGAAACTGAGACGAATTTTCTCAGGGGCCTGGAAGTTCTAGACTCAGATCGAGGCATGGAGATAGTCATTTTTGGGTAATTCGACGCCACGAATCTAGTGGTGCTATCTGTTTTATGATCTGAGCAAATATTCTGTAGCTTAAATCCATAATTAGGTATACTTATGTATTTTTCCAAATTCTTTTGCTTAGTTAATAAAAAGACCTACCCATTTGAGAGGAGGACCCAGAGACGTATTCCACCAGGGACAAAATCCGTTATCAAGTTTTTTGTGTTCAGATATGATGCATATGTCTCTTCATTATTGAGTTATTCTTTCTTTATGGTACACTTCAATTTATGCTCATTTAATACAATTCTTTAATAAGTCACATCGATGAAAAGATCCTAGATCATGTTGGTATCAGAGCAGTCATCTTTTGACTTGAATTGTTGAGTGTTATTGCTTACTAGGGCCAAGCATAAGAAGGGTGAAGGAAATCTTAAGACTTTCAATCCTGAAGTTGGCCATGCATCCAGAAGGAAGAAAATGGTCGAAGAGGACAAGCATGATGAACAGGAGAAAAAATTCCATATGGTCTTTAATCGCATGTCAGAAATGGTCAAACGAATGTATGGAGACTATGAGAAGAGGATGAAGAAGAAAGGGAAGAAAACTGAAGCACACGTATTTGATAATGCTTCAGTGAATCAAGGGGCTGGAGGAGACCCTCTTGAGCATGCATCTTCACCATCATGTTCTAGCTCTTCTTCCTTTGAGAATTCTCATCATTCTCATCATTCTAGCCATAAAATTTATTTTAAGAAACCATTATTAAAGTTTGACGTAAAATTTGCTTTACCTATGTTTAATGGAGATGATAATCCTGAAAAGCTAGATAATTGGATCCGACAGGTTGAAGTATATTGTCATGTTCAACAGATTGATGAAGATGAAGTTAAAGTGCAATTGGCTTCTCTTCGGTTGGAAGGCACCACTCTAGTATGGTGGGAGAGAAAACTTTAGGACATAAGTAGGTGTGGTAATCTTCTTTCCTCATGGTCGGAGTTTAAATCAATGATAAGGAAGCAATTTTATCCATAGGGTTATTTACATAAAGCAATGATGGAATGACAAACTTTAAGACAAAGTAAAGGTCAAATTGTACAAAGTTTCACATAAGAATTTAGGAAGAAAGCTCTTGCATTAAACATTCCTTTGGATTCTTATGAAACTTTAATGAAGTATAT